>NW_022045866.1:1116025-1186586 GCF_001654015.2 Drosophila navojoa
AACGTGTGTTGCGGGAGGAGCAATTCTTGTTAATGGGATCTGGCATTAACATTTATCATATTTATATATCATCTATTCCAATATCTACATCAATAAGCTCTCGTAATTATATCTATGAGTGTACAAAAAGTTCGCTTTTCATTTCTCTCACACGAATGCCAATCTGCAACAGCTCCATTCGGCATATATAAAATAAAAGAAGAAGAAGAGAGAGAGAAAGAGAGCGAGAGAGAGAGAGAGAGAGAATATGCAAGCTGCTGGAGCAGTCATCAGTTGCCAGTTACGAGTCGCGCAGTCGCGCTGCCATTGGAATCATTACTCACGCGCACTAATCCCAGCGACTCCATTTGCCAGCTGGAAGCTGTGCGTCTTCGTTCAGCCGGCGAGGCTAAGAAAAATCACATGCGCAGCATTTAAAGATTTGCGGCGAGCGAGCGAGCGAGCGACCGAGTGAACGAGCGAGGAAATGCAACAGCGCGCGAACCACGACAGAGTCGACGATAAGCAGCTCGGAAAAACTTGCGAAGGCACCAAGCAACAGGCAACAGGCAACAAGCAGCAGTAAGCCAGGCCAATTGAGTTGTTCCCCTGGCCAACTGGTTGCTCCTGCTGCTGCTGCAGCAGCTGCTGTAGATGCTGCTGTTGCTGCTCTTCCTCTAAGCATGTGCTGCACGTAATGGTGTTGCATTTATTAAAGGCTTTTGTGCGTGCGGGCCCAGGCTCCGGCTTCAGTTCCAGCTCCAGCCTGAGCTCCACACTCTCTAGCTCTCTCTCTCTCTTTCTCACATGCTTAATCCATAAATGGAAATTAATGGTTTAAATACGAATGTATTTGGCGGCCATGTGTGTTCGTTCGACTGCTGCTCCAGCCAGGCGACCAGCCAGGCAGGCAGGCGGCCAGGCTAATGGCTCTGGCCTCGTAACGGTACAGCTTGAGTGCCACCGCATTTGCGGCATGGAAAATATTAAGACATAAATGTCGTCAACAATGATACGGACTATGGACAACGTTGGCTCTGTGGCGTAGGCGGCTGGGATATTGGATGCACAGTGCACAGTGGTGCAATTTGCATGTGGTTGGCGTTCAAGAAAATGGTTTTTCAATTAAGGGTACGCGCATTATCCATATATCATCTGATTGGCTGGCTTAATGAGCATAACAATGCAACGCCCTATCGCTCGCTCTCTCACACCCTCTCTCTCTCTCTCTCCCTTAGTCTATTCCATAATCAGAGAGAGATTAGCGCCCACCAGGCAAAAAAAAAATAATACAAAAAAATCTATGCCACATATGTGGCCCGGCCCCGGCCATTGTTGTCTGCCCCCATTTGGGGATACGGGGGCCCTTTTTCTACTTGGGTCATTCTGGCTTCAGGGTAGACTCTGGTCAGCGCATAAGTGCATATAAAAAATGATACCACAATTTATGGGCGACATCTAATGGCTGCAACAGTGTTGGCGGATTTGCAGAAGCAGCCGTCGCGGCTTGCAGCTTGCTTGCTGCACATGCAGCTTGCCGCAGCTTGCTGCACATCACATAAAACATAATCAAGTTCACATTCACCCAGTCATCCGGGGCGACAATGGCAGCTCGCATCCTGCTTGGCTAGAGTCAACTACGGCAATCGTCGTCGCCTCCCGCTCCGACTATGCGAGATTAATTCTCGCGCATATTGTCATATTTTCTTGTCGCATGCGTCACTTTAGTCGTTGCTTCGTTGGTTCTTTTTGTTAACGTTTTGATTCCATTAACTCATACAGTTGCAAATATTGAGCCGCTCAGCCAGTCGGCTCGTAATTTCCCTAGCTTTTTCTGCTCCAAATTATATGCCATTTGGCGTGTTTGCATCCAATGCATTTATCATGTGGCAACACACGTAACTCTCGCGCGTTCTGTATTAATTGTTGACCATTTGGCATTTGGCAATCGCATTCATTGCCGCCACAGCGCGCGTAGGCGGGTGTGTGTGTGTGTGTGTGTATGTGGGCGAGCTGCATCTGCCATAAGCACTAGCTGGCATTAATAATACCAATTGGAATGCATTTAATGCATTCTCACAGCTCACATGATAGCTGCCATACGCTGAAGAGGAAACAATTTCGATTATCATTTCAATCACAATTGATAACTTGACCAGAGATGCTAAGAATTCAATAAAGTAAATTACTTGGGGAAGGTAGTTGAAATATTTACAATAGAATTATTTTCTTTCATATGTATAGAAAATTTGAAAATATTTATAAAGAATATTTCTTAGATAATTTTTCATTAAGTATTTGTAATTTTCAGAAAAATATTTTCATAGAATATTTAAAAATATACATATGCATATATATATTTATTTATTTAATTTATATTTATATTTTAGATATTTTTGTTTTATTTATTTTCTAAATATAACTATTCTCTTATCTAAAAGAAATTTTTATGTTTCTTCTGCATTTAATTAAGTTTCTGCCCGTTGCTTAAATTTCTCTGGGGTCTGTTTGAGCATAACATTAGCTTATTTCAATATTTCCTTCAATTCATATTGAAAATAAATAATATTGAAATGATGTAAATAATTAATTATTAATTTAATTTAAAAAATATAATGAATATTTAAAAATTATAATTATTGATATTTCATATTATATTTATTCATTTATTTCATCTATCCTTCAACTCATATTGCATATATACAATATTTAAATGCTGTAAATAATAAATATATTCATTTCATATATAATAAATATAATAAATATTTACTTTCAAATAAACCCCAAAATAATAATACAATTAAATTATCCAACTGCTCTTGCTAATTATTTCATTCACAGCCTTCAACTTTTGCTGGGCTGCACACTTCTCAAACAATTTGTTTAACCTTTAAAAGTAGTCTTATTTACCTTGTCTGCCTCTTCTTCAAGCACTTTATAAATCTTGCACATTGATTCCCATTTACTTTTTTTTCACGTTTATGCAAATTAGCTGGCAAGTAGATTATCATGAGTATTTCATTTGTTTGCTCGTTGCCAACAATAGTCAACAAATTTTATTGTTATTATTATGTTTTATGTTTATTGTTGTTGTTGTTGCTGTTGCTGTTGCTGTTCATCTGCTTTTGACGCGAGTTCGTTGCCTAAGTCTTTTGTTTGCAGACCACACGCACTGAGAGGCTGCTCATATAATTTTACGTTGCAGCGCTCGGCATTGATTTCACTTATTTGAGCAAAACGAAACAAGCCCGTTAACAATTTGTGCAAAACATTTGCCCAGCCCCCCTAAAAAAAAGAAGGAAAGAAAAAGAGCTGAAATAAAAGCCAAGGTCCAGGTTCTTTCCACTCAGCCAGCCTGGGATTAGGGCTGCAGCGGAGGCGGAGACGGTCGCATCGACAACGCACGCCTGTTCGCATTCAATAAATAAAATGTCAAAACAATAATGAAATGAATTATGAGCGCGCATCAGCAGCGACGGCAACAGTTGGGCCAGCAGCCGTTGAGGCTGGGCGGCGTGGGCTACCATCGCTTGGCTGGCTGGCATTGCCTGCTAAATTTCTTGTTGCTTTTATTTATTGATTTCGTGCGTATGCACAATCAGCGCACAGCACTGATGCCGATGCTGCTGCTGCTCCACACACACACACACACACACACACACACACGGACAGAGAGAGCATCATCCTGGTCTGCAATGTGGTTACAATTGTCAGAACGCTCGTTTGGCCAGCGATTGGCTGTAAGCCTCGGGCGGACGCGTAATGAAATGCTGTGTGTTTGTGTGTATTTGGTGGATTATAGCCGATGTATGTACATATATGTCGCTCTTTACATACACGCTTGCAATTCAGCCATACGTCGGCGGAGGCTAACGCCATGCGAAACGCAATCAAAACTTTCGCTGCCAAACGAAAAAAAAGCAATTATTTCGATAAAAATGACCGTTTACTGTCGTTTTGTGGATATTGAGGTTCAATTTATGTATGTTACAGCCACAACAACAACAACGGGGGAGTCGACTGCGCTTATAGCCAACAATGTTACCGCTGCGGCTCGTTGGCGACTCGCCTTTATAACTGGGTCAAGGGAACGTACACAGAAAGTAAATAAATAAAATCCAAATTTACATTCCGCTTTTTGCCACTACAAACATCATCAGCATCGCCATCATCAGCATCTCACATTCAAATTATGAGCCGCAGTTGAACGCAATTGAATTTGCTTTTTGATTTGTGTTTTCATTAATTACAAACGCAATTTGAGCATTGGCTTTGTGGGAATTATCGTGAATATTTTGTGCTGCCAACTCCTGGAATTTAACATTTATCTGCTAGAGCTTTTAGTTAAATGATATAATGAATGTGCAAGGTGAACAAAATATTTATGAATACCTTGTAAATAGTTTTTCATTTTGTCTTCTATATATATACCATTTCTATATGGTTCTCTCACAAAATTTCAGCTCGCTCGCTAACAGTAAAAGTCCTAAATCAAACTCTAGTTAAGCTCTCCATATACATACATATATCATCAAGTTTCCGTTAGCAAATCTAACCGGGTCGAGCCAGCTACAGCTACAGATTCCATTCAATCATTGGTAAAGCTCTCCTTATATGGTGTGGTCTTTCATAAATAATGAAACTAATATACTAATAATAGGCCAGATTCCATTACGTTTTATAGTTTCTCACCCATTCGCTATAAATATATGAATTAAATATTCATAATATTAGCAATATAACTGCACCTACTCATAATAAAAACGCTCTGCGATCTGTGTGTAAATATAATTTTTATATGATTTATGTGTGCAACATTTTTTATGGAGCACTTAAGACTTGGCCACTTAGCCATTTGGGGTTTCTTATTATCCATTCTGCCAATGATTGGCCACAATTTTGGTGCGACAAATAAGGCGTTCGATTTGGAGCACCCATAAAAAATATTGATTTCCAAATATTTTAATATATTCGATTGATATTTGCAGCTGAATAATCTCAAATAACTACATATGTGTAAGTATGTAGGTATGTATGTATGTATCTGCTCCAATATGTATCTCAGCTGACCACGCATGCATAAATATTTTAACGATCCTCAATGCAAGCTGGTTTCTGTGGCCCTAGGCAGCGGCTATAGCCGCGGCAGTGGCAGCGGCAGCGGCGTTGGTTAGCCTTATTTGGATCAAGATAAAAATTATGTATGATCAAAAATCAGTTTGACAACAAAATGCTTTATGTGCGCAATTCTTAACGCTGCAATTTAACAAAACGGCACATTATGAGATGAGGATGCAGCAGGGCCACGAGGGGTAACCCAATTTCATTGCTGTATGCACGTGTGTGTGTGTGTGTGTGTGTGAAGGAGGCTGTGCCATGTTTCTGAAACGTTGCTGGCATGCTAATAAGGGCGATCGCGCGCGATGCTCAAGCGTTGGCGGGACTGTGTGCCGCACAGCTTTTCACCCAGGCGAAAGTAGTCAAAGTTGAATGGCCCACCATCTTGGCCGACGCCCGCAATCATTCATCATAAACGCGGTAAACGATCGGCAGCAGCAGCAGCAGCAGCTTCATCTCAACGATGCTGGCAACCATCAGGCATCGGGAATCAAGCATCAGGCATTTGGCAGTTTACCTGCCACCGATATCTTCAACGTCGATCAATGCAAATTTTTGCGCCGATCAAAAACTGGCCAACTCCAGGCTCTGTGGCAGCCTACGCAGGATCGATGCAGCAGCAGCAGCAGCAGCGGCAGCGGCAGCGGCTCAAGAATTATTATTAAATTCGATATAAATAATATTTTCAAGCCCTGCTCGCTCGCATGGCATAAGTGTGTGTGTGTGTGTGTGTGTGTGTATGTGGCTGGAGTCGGTGCTGCTGATTAATAAAAGACGGCCTGCGAGCTGCTGTGGCAGCAGCAGCAGCAGCAGCGTTGCGTTGCGTTGCGCGTTGCGATTGCCCGCGGTGCTTAAATTCTGAGGCATCTGTCAAACTGAGCGAAGGTGCACGTTTTGTATGCACAGCTTGATGCCAGAGCAGGCCGGGCCAGGACGTGGTCGCACAGCTCAGACGGCCCGCGACTCAGACTAAGAGTCAGCCCAGGAGTCGCAGACCCACCGAGCAGCTCTGCACTGTGGTGTTCATATATACATTTTTCTCTGCTTCTTTTTTTTGAAATACTTTGCATATGTGACACTCGCATAATAACGCTTCAATTAAGCTCAATTCTGTTGTGGAGCCGGGACTGGCTTTTGCAGTTTGCCTTTGACACGATTTTCTTTTGTGCGGCCCAAAAAATAAGGGCGAGGGGGGCGGGGCGGGTGGTAACAAAAACTGCGCTTCCAGATGCATATCAATAAGATCTGACGTCAATTTTGATAAGCGAACGCATATTATTATTGTTATTATTAGCAATATATACACATATACATATATACATACATGTATATCTACCTGTACGGGTTGTCCTCTGGAGAGGTCGAGGCGAGGCAGGACGGGCGCCGATCACTTATAATAAGCAGCAAAGAGCACAGAATCCCTTCAAGCATTTCGTTACATCCACGTCCGCCACAGATATCAGCCAACAATCGACATATGCATAAGGAGCAAGAGGCAGCACAAAAAAAAAACACAACGAATTAAAAGAAAAAAGTAAAATAAAGTAAAGTTGAGTAAAGAAAGGAAAAGATAAGGAAAATTCCTGAAGCAGCAAAAGGCGAGCAGAATAAAACAAGAATTATGCAAAAATTATGCAAGGCGCAACAATTTACAAAGTGCCCTGCTCCATTGCACAGTGGTGCCAGATGTGATGGAAAAGGGCTGCAAATTTAATTAGTAACACAAATGAGTGGCTGAAGAAAGTGGGTTGATAAGGGATCTACATGTGATAAATGGTGAATATGATGTAAGATATAGAATTTATATAGTATAGCTTGGTAGTGATGGAGAATTCCAAAGGTTATAAAAAGTTCGACTATAGATTTTATGTCTAGCACAGAAAAATATTGTTGATGTAACCTTTGTAGTCTACATAGTTCGATCAATATAATATTATTTGTCAATATTACTGTAGACAATAAAAAGCGTGAATAAAGTCTGAAATAATCGAGGACTTTTAAATGGCATAATGTTGTATAAATTACGTAAGACATGGTCTTCTCATCTTTCTCTGAGAGTTAGGAACCATAAGCTCTAATCTCCCATCTAGTTTCTGTATGCATAGTGAGAGATAGGGCAATAATTTTACTGTCAACCTGATGACAAATATTTACCTACTTTATTCTTAGCAACTTTCATGAAACTTTTCTAATTCAAACTGTCAAATTCATTCAAGCTGAAGAACTGTAGAACTAAAACAAAAAGCTTCTTTATCTGCATCCCAATCAAAAAACTTCTTGTTAGACAATTCACTGAGTAACAAATCACAGTGGGTAAACTCACTAAATGTTGAAACTATAAAATGTTTCATCTTTAACATTTTATGTGTTTTATTTCTGAGTATTCTTCATGTGATATACTACAAGCAGCGTTTAATCCTAATCTAGATTTGTTTCCGAACAGCTCATATAAGCTAAGTCACACTGTGCGTTCGATTTGTGGCATAGATAAAAGTTGACGTTTTGATCGATATTTATTGTAGGTTCACATGGTAAAGCTATGATGATGATGATGATGACGATGACTACGACGAGGAGGAGATCGTAACTGCCAACTGGTCAACTGCACTTGGTCTAAATGTCCTGCAGTGGTTGGGCAATCGATTTGATGATCTTAGACAGAAGCTTGGCCCAAAACGCAAAAGGGGCGGGTTGCCATGTGATTTAAGATTTCATTTCTTAGGTTTTGAGGCCAAAACAATTTGTAACTGGCGCAACATGTTGCCCGTTGCTTGTAACAATCTCTTTCCCTCTCTCTCGCTCTCTCGCTCTCTGTCGCTCCTGGTTAGCGGCATGTGCATGTGCATGTGCGTCCTGGCTTGGAGTTGGGCTTCGTTTTGGACTTGGGCTTGATTCTGGTCGCTGCACTCTCGGAATACATTTGTAGTAATCACGCGTTATCGTCGCATTTGGACATTTTAAAAGGTCATAACTTAAAACCTTATCTCGCTGCGACGGCAGACGACGGGATGGAGACGGGGCGACACGAACATACGACACACACGCACACGCACTCACACACACATAGATGGCCCAAAAGTAGCCGAAATTGAGCACAAGAGCACAAGGATAACATGGAATGCCAATGCCGAAGCGCCTCGACTCAAAACACGCAACTCAACAAAGACAACGAGAAAGAGGGACAGAGAGAGAGGGAGAGAAGGAGGGCATGAGAGAGGGGGTGAGAGAGAGCGAGTGAGAGAGTTGCTTGGAATGGAACTGAGTAGATGTTGGCAAGCATTCCATGGAGTGCGCTCTGATAATAAAACACACACACACACAGGCACACTCACTCATTCACACACACACACAGACACACACACACACTTGCACAGGACACAGTTTTGTGAGAGGTTGCGCTAAAAGCGAATTGATAAGCTGACAGCTCCGGAGTAGGCGACCAAATCTTACGGAGCACTTCCTTTGGCAAAACCTGCGACGTCGTCGGCGTTCGTTTTTTGTTTGTTTTCTTCCTCTTCTTTGTTGTTTTTTTTTTCCTCATATGATAGCCAACGGGGGGGCCCCAAGTCGAATGACCATTGATTCCGACTCGGACATGAACAGCGCAAACTATGAGTCAGAGACTGGGATCGGGCCACTTGCCGTTAGGGTGCGCCCAAACGCAAACGCAATTAATTTGCCTTTTATTTTATATATATATATATATAGATATATACTTATGTATGTTTAGAGTTTTGGCAAATCAAAAACCCAAAGCCGACATCTGAGTTCCATTCATGGTTTCTCTTACTCAGCTCGTCCGCTCACATCAATCGATATCTTTCGTCTGCTTATAAATTTCGAATTAAGCTTCGAAAACAGGGAATTAAATATTGTTCTGAGAAGCTTTACAAACAATTTCGTATCATTTTTTTATGGCAAGCACTTCATAAAAATTATCGTTAATGTTGCTATAAAATCAGCCAATACTATTTATGGCAAATCACTTCGATTTGAGGCTTATGCAAATCGTAGGAATTTTTATAACTTTGTTAAGATTGAGTTTGGTTTAATGTCGAGATTAAATATAAGATTTTTCTTAAAATTGGTGCTAAAAAATTTAATATAAACTCATGAATATATAAAATTATTTCTATGCTAGAACTATATGAATTTTCAATATTTGAAGAGCAAAATAAACAGTTTTAGGCTCTTCCGACTTATGTCTGCCTTGCGGTCATTAAACAGCTGCTGCTCCCTCCACTCGCTCATCGCTTATCCTTGAATTGAAAGCAAATTAATGAAGCGCATAAATGAGGCTCAGTTTTGTTGTTGTTTTTTTTGTCTCTGTTCAGAGTCGATAAGTTTTAAATGCCTTTGGCTCTCGGATATCAACGTAATTATTGAGCAGCCGGCAACAACAATAGGACAAACAACAACAACAATTCAAACATAGCTAGACATTTTCCATTGTTACGATTTTCATTTTGCGGCCTTTTTATTTAGAAATGAGATACCCAATATGTGCTCAGCGCAGCGATCCGATTAACATCTAACTGTGTACATAGTTTTCTTCTTTTCTTCGCTCTCACTGGCCTGTGTGTGTGCGTGCGTGTGCGTGTGCCTGTGTGCCTGTGTGTTTGTATGTTGACATTCCTTTTTTTAGTGACATTTTCTACGAAAACTCAATACAAACATATCGTCGCTCGTCCCTAGATAGATGCTCACAGCACTCCCATTCAATGACAAGCCTTAAATTTACGACAATAGACGAACAGGTAAAAAGATGTGAAGCCCATTGGGGTCGGGGTTCACTTATAGCCCTTCAGCGATACGCAGATGACTATCGCAACTGGACGACGACGACGACGACGACGACGAAGGCCAAGTCGGCACAGATGACTCATCAAATTAGCGTCTCGGGGCGCGGGCGATAAGCAGCGAGCCGAAGGATTAGCGCTTGAGAAATTACAAACTGAACATCAATGAAAGTGAGAGAGAGAGAGAGAGAGAGAGCGAGAGTGAGACTGAGTTTGTGTTTGTTAAGAAAAAGTGCTCATATCATTTTACAAACACTAGTCCAAACCACTCGAGAATTGACACTGACTGAGCAAAGTCTCTTGGTATATCTCTCTTTTCTCTTGTGCCTCGTATGGCTGGGAAAAGTCGAGACATTTTCCGAGGACCACCCTCGTGAGCCAGAAAATGTCAAGCATTTATTAATTGCTGGCATTTATTATTAGTTTAATTGGATGCGGGGGGTCGAGTCGGAGGTCGTGACTGCATTGATCGACAGAGAACAGAAATCCCTCTTTATAGCAGCAGGAGCAGCAACAACACCAGAAGCAGCAGCAGCAACAGCAGCAGCAGCATCATGTTTTTACAGTTAGTCGCGCAATTATTCGTACAATTTACACAGGAAGCTTTTGTCGCTGATGAACGCGGTACGGGCGATAATCCGACAGCAAAATATGCGAACGTTAATTACGCTTTTCAGAACGACGCATGGAGCAGGGCGCAAGGGGCTCGACTCAGAGAGTTTGCTGGATCGCTCGATGCCTGACGGCAGATAATGTTGATCGCATGAATGATGGAATCGAACGACGCTGCCACAACATGCGTCCAAGCCATACGGGTTTTTGATCGATTACAGCCAGATCAAGCTCTCTCTCTCTCTTTTCTCTCTCTCTGTCTCGTTCTCTCTGAGTCTTTGGCTTGATTGAAAGCTTGCAAATTGCTTAAGAAAATGCTGCACTTACGCATCATCAGCAAAGGATGCGATAGAGCTTGGCTCACGGAGCTAGACTGTCGCCTCGTAAATGCTCAGAATACATTTTATGTTTTATATGCTTTTGGGTTTTAGTTTCCCCTTCCCCCTTAGAGCCCTCACACACAGCACTGCCTCGGTGATCCGTTTGTCCATTTGTCTTTAGGGCCTAAGTGCTGCATGTGGCGTTACTTTCGTTTCTGATTAATTTGAGCTAATTTGTTAAGTAATAAAAGGGCAGCAACAAAAAGAAATAAAAGGTTTTGGCTGCCTGGCCCCAAACGAAGTTGTACAAAATAATATAAAAACAGTTTGAAACAAATTTCCATGATCTTCATTGAGGCGATTTATTAACACTTAACATGGGAACCTCGTTCCCATTGCGTAGGAGCAGCCCGGCCCGAAGTAGGGCGCCAAATTGTGCACGGTTCCTGGGCCTGCGGGTTGCCCCGTTGCATTAAAATGTATAAGGAGAATAAAAAACAAAACACAAAAAAAAAGAAACGAAGCGGGTTTAGTATTTCGATTATGGTCTTCTTTTCACTTCTCTCGAGGCAGCTGAGCTCAACTGCAGCAGCAGCAGCAGCAGCGGGTGGCGGCATTGTCGAAACTTATGTTTCGACCGCTGCTGCTGCCCTGGCTGGTGGTGGTGCAGCGGCTGCTGCTGGTGGTTATTATTATTGCTGGCTCTTTAAAGGCAAAAACTTTATTTAATTGACTCTCAGATTGAGAAGCGTTAAAGCGCACTCACAGTAAAATTTTATTTTGTTGGGCTTTTTGTTGTTGTTGCATTAAGGCAAATGATATCAATTAAATAACGTTAAGTGAAAATCTTTGTGCGATTGGATTGAGTTGGCTTTAATGCACTTGTTTTCTTGGATTTTAAAGGGTTACCTATTAAGCACTAAGATCTGAGCCCGCATACTCAACTTTTGTTTCTCTTTATGATAATGTTGCTTAGACTAAATGTTTTTGTTCAAGCAAATGTGGGACTAAAGAGTGTAGAGTATTTCTTATTATGACAGAATCTAACATGGCATATATACTATTATTTTTAATATATTATTCATATGCCTGATTTTCCAACTCCAACTCGCTTTCTTTGCTTATTTCTACACTTGACTTACTAAAACAGTGTAATTAAGCTGAAATTTATGTCTTAACTATTTTGTATTCAAATGATTGAAATTATGACTATATAAGCTGACAATCATGTATACATTCATCTATTCAAGCCCGCATGCCCATAAATTTCGTTTGTTATATAGGTAAAAACGTTTAACGTTAACTTTTCTTTCGATGATTATTGGTAAACTTGATCTCGAGCTAAACAAAATGTTTATAGTCAAATACTTAGTTGATTGTTTGATAGTTTCACTGATAGCGCCGATTTCCATACAACCCGATACCCCGAAGCTCATTCACACAAATAACTCATTTACCAAGGACAAATCTCTTAACTATTATAGCAATCAAAGCACATCAAATAAATCTTCCATAATGATTTCTTCCAAAGATCGAATCATATGAAAAATCTAAAAAAAAATTGCGCAATAAAGTTCCGGGTACACAATTTGGATGGATGAGATAACATCTTTGGTCTTCCCTATGCACAACAATTAATATCACAATAATTCTCAATAATTGTGTATACCTAATTAAAATGATAAATTAGCAAGCAGCTCTTATCGACGATTCACTAGAATCGACCGTCGCAGCACAGTAGTCGAAATTTCAGGGAAACCAAATAAATGGCACAGCAACATAACATATTACTAAATAGATCTAACAGGCCTTCACCAAGATCATGTCTAATGCCAGCACCACATTTGCGTCAATTAATTTATTAATAAAACACGCTCAACGAAAACAGAGAGAAGCGAAAAAAAATATGAAAAAATAAAAGTAGATTGAAGGCAGAGCTGCTGGGAGTTGAGAATCTTGTTGGACCACCGGCTCCTCTATACAGGTACGGTTCACTCTCTGGTTAGTTCGTGTCCATGTCCATGTATTTGGCTGCCTAATTCACATGTCACGTTCAGCGTTTGGTTTTCGGTTGCGGCTAAGATTGCGATAAACTGCGAAACATGGTTACAAGCTGGCGGAAAGTCTGTCTGTCTGTCTGTCTGTCCGGCGGAAAATTGAAAGCAAAAAGAAAAGACGAGTAGCTGGGCGCACACTCTGACCGATCGTCAGACAGTTGAGAGAGCGTTCGGTCCGTTTTACACTCATAAAATTAAATCAACAACAATTTTATAATTTGGCGCATTAAATCAACTGTGGGCAGCGCCCGCAGCCATGCCCCCTATAGCCATATAGCCATATAGCTATAGAGCCCCCATAGCATTCTGTCCGGCCATCTGCCGGTCTGTCTGTCTGTCTCTCTGTGTTGACTAGGAGGCTACCAGGCTACCGTCTAAAGCCCAAAACGGGCCACGTAGCACACAATCAGGCGCGTGCAATCTTAATGGATAAATTATTGAGGCAAGAGCCCAGCCTCAGCTCAGATGATGCCTCAACTGTTGCGGCTGCTGCTGCTGCTGTCTCTACAGTCAGGTCAGATCTCACTCTCTCTCTCTATCTGTCTCTCTTTGAACAATTGGCGGTGTGTGTGCGAGCTCGTTATGTCATAATCGCATTACTTAACGGCCTGCGTAATATAATAATCATTTATTAATTTGTTAGCGGGCAACGCCAGCTGAAAGCAGTAGCCGGACTGCCAGAGTACGTGCTACAAATCACAACAGCAACAAGAGAAAATTGACTAACTCACTCACTCACCCATTCACTCTCTCTCTCTTCCTCTTCTCTCAATTATATAATAACAATCGTGTTCTGTTGCCCTGCTCCACTTCCGTTCTTCTTTGATGAACGAACAAACACTCAATTATAAAACAAAAATTCGATTTGTTGCTGAGCCCAACAATTATTTCTGTTCAATCAGCGTTTCGGCAAAATGTCGTGAATTCATCCAAATCGTTCAGACACGATTAATTATTAATGGATGGCTCACTTTTCTTTCTATTGGTATCATTTAGCGAGACTAAGTGGGCATATTTAATGTTAGTTCAGGCACGAAACTGATTTATTTCAATTAGAGCGCAAGCAAGCTAAAGCTCGTAATAAAAAAGTTGAAAAGCAACAAAAAATCGCCTTCTCTTTGACTTTAATGTTCTAAGTGCTGTTTAATAGCCGTCTAGGCGCTACACGCAATGTTTTTAGAGTTTCTTTTCAGAGCGAAATTCGCTAGCTTTTGAGGCAAATGAGTTAAGTTATGGCGGTGATGGAGGAGATGGCATTGGTGCTTTAAAAAGTGGTGTTATCTAGGATTTACTGTGCTCAAAAGTGTAGCTCAGATCCTTGGGGAATCGAGTGGAGGGTGGAATAATCCAAAATAAAAGTATAGCCAGTTCTTACTGCAGAAAAATGAAATATAGGCGAGGCTCCAATCTTTAAGAGATGCTGAAAATGTGGCTAGCTCTTATATGATATTTGATAATCTCTTTAATGGCAACTCTATAGCTTAATAGATGCCTAGTTCTCTATCTGTCTGTTTGTATACGCTCCAAGAGTTCCCTGCTCAGCTGTCAATTAATATCATATTCATTTGCTCTGCAGTCGCCAATTAAACTGCCAATTGCTGCTGGCTTTGTGCAGGCCACTGGTTACGCCCTATAATTAACACCCGCCCTCGCACTTGATTTTGATTTTTTTGTTTTTTTGCTTTTTCTTATAACTCTCTAGTGTCTGGTTTACGGGCACAACACGCCCCCAACTTTAGTATTGCCATTGGTAACCTCTAATTTGGCAGCCAGCACAGTTTTATTGCCAACTCCGACTTAAACTTAGGATTCGCACAGAATGAAAGAAAAAATGAAAAAAAAAAAAGCAAAACGCCAACACGCGTTCGAAATAATGACACACACTGTTGTTATAAGAAGGGTTTCTGTTTCTGCAGCGGCTTTTGCTTATTGTGAATTGGGCTTGAATTTGGATTCGTGTTTTGCTTGGCCATATGATTTGGGCTGTCGATTGAGTTTTTGTTTTTTTTTTGGCACGTGTTTTTATGGGGCCGAGAAATTGGCATTTCCATTTCAGTTAAACGAGGCGTTGCAAATGAGCTGCTGGCCCTCAAATAAAATGCTTGTTTAACACTAATGAGCGAACCTTTTAAGAGTCGAAACGCACATTGCTCCAATTAGCTGCACGCCAGTGAAACCGATGGAAGTTTTCATTTTGGGCTTTCTTATAAATGAAAGCATTTTGTGGGATACTTATGCTAGAACTATAGGAGAGAGTTAAGTGGATGAGATTAGACGAAATTTATAGCGCAGATGTTATTATTATTAATTATGTAAACTTGACATAGAATCTCAATAAATGTGAACAATTAAAATTTAAGAGTTTTACATGCTAGCTATTATATATATATATATATATTAGATAGTGTATCGATAACTTTCACAAGCATAATACAACATATATCGATAGCTCTTTATCGATAACCTTTTATGCCATTACGAAACTATTATTCAGCGAAGTATTTGAGAACACTTTCATGTTTTGGATATCTTTCCTCAGGAATATGCAGTACTATAAATATAGCTTATATTGGAGCAGCTTAATGGGCTCCATAGAATTCTTAATTATAATACATATGACATACATTTAAGAGGAAGATTTCATTGCTCTCTCAGATCTTAGTGAGTACAATTATCCCGTCCTACATAAACTCTGCGATCTAAGTACTTTGTCAAGCAATCTCTCTCTCTCTCTCTTTCACACACACATATGTATACTCTGCTCAGTCCCGTCTCTAACAGCTTTTCTATAAAATATGAATATGATAGTAAGTGTATCCAATTTGGTAGCTCGTCTGTTCAATTGCCTGACCAATTGAGTGCTACTCTGGCGCTGCTCGACAGCCGCGGCGGCAGTCGGAACAGCTATTATCGACATGGCACAGCCGGCGCATCAATATTTGCTTTCGGCACCAGAATTGTGGATGATGCGGCGGAGTTGGCTTAATTAATTGCCTCAACTTATTTGACAGCGCCTAGCTGAGGCAGCTATAAATAATGAGAGCTTTCTATAAATCATTTGCGAGCTGCCACTGCAGGACATGGCCGGGACATGGACATGGACATGGCGCTGCGATCCACTCATACACGTGTCTTTTGCATGCGTTTGATAAGCGCTCTCCCTCCATCTATGGGGCCTGCAAGGAAAATAGCTTAATATGCGTTCAATGCCAAGCGCTCAACAGCTGCCGTTCCGATAACCATGACCATGGGACGGACGGGCAGACACCGTAGCATATAGGATATTTATAGTTGAAAAGCGCCAAAGGCCGAAAAACGACGAAGATGAAGACGAAGACGAAGACGAAGAACTTGTACGCAACAAAATAAATATCCATATGGCTGGGCACGCACGCGCCCTCGAACGAGAAAATACTCTACACGTAATTACAAAGATGCTGAAGCTGAACTCTGGGGTAGCTAAAGCTGTAGCTGAGAGCAGTAGAAGAGAGTGCGCACACATTGGTATATATTGGAAAATATCGCTTAACAAGCCAATAGCCTGAGTTATGACTGAGCTGCCCGTCTTGGCCATGGTCAAGTTGTAGTTGTAGTTGTGGTTGTAGTTGTCGTCATCGTCCTCATCGCCGTCGTTGTCTTTGCCAAGCGGCAGCAATTTGTTCTTGTTGTCGACTTTGCATGTCGCTGACTGCCACAGCCTGAGCAGCTACCCAGCTCTGCAGCCATACAGCTATCCAGCTGCCCAGTTTCCCGGCCACAGCCTTCTGGCCTACCTTGCCTGCCTGCCTGCCCAGGCCTGGCCTGTGACTGTCTGTCAGTTAGCTTGTTTTGCATGCCAGCCAATGCGAGTACATATATTTCTTCCCGGAAATTATTCAGTTGAGCCCATCCATAGACGCGCGGCGGTTTGCTTTGGCATCCGTTGATTGCACTAACGCTTGCGCACCCTCCTTCAATCATGTAGCAAGCATGTTAAATAGCTGACAAAAACAATGTTTGGCCTCGGTCTCGGCCTGGGCCTCGGCTTCAGCATGGCCACCCTCTGGTCTGGTACTTCCGCTTACAGCTTAGTCTTGCCTTAGTCCAGTCCGGTTATATAATCTTTCGCGCTCCCTGTCGCTCTATGCCTCTCGGTTGGTGTGCTTAGGCCTGCGATTTAGCAATTGGTAATTATAGATAATACGCGCGGTAGTCTATAATCTAGTTAAACAGCTTATGAAAGGCGCCAGTTAAGTGAATGTAGAATTGATTAGAAATTGAAATTGTGCAGGGGCAAAGCTGGATAAATAAAAGTAAAAGTTAATTGGCAATCAGTTAAGTACGAGAGATGCTGAAATGCAGAGGAAGTTGTGGCTGCGTATTTAGGTTTTTGGAATATTTTCGAAGAGTGAGATAAGAGTTAGACTGCTTATAAACTCTGCTTCTAGATTGATATAGTGATGGACTGATAGAGATACATATGTGTAGACAAGATAGAGAGATTTACAGATATACAGAAGAAATATTAAAGTTATTCAATTATGCTATATAAATTAATAATTCTAAATAAAAAATAAATTAATAATAATAATAAAATAAACAAAATCAATAAACTGAATCTTGTTATACTTTATTCATTTTATATTCAAAAAATATATACTATATAAATAAATTAAGACAATAAAAACATTTCACTTAAATACTCTCGCTCATAAACACTCCTCGCTTTACTCTCTCTCTTAACCCTGCTCGACTCCCTTCTATTCGCACACATTTCTCAACCACTTGATGTCTGGAAGATCTTTTCAAAGCATAAAGTACTCAATCATTGTGGCTAACAATTTGTTTGTTTTGACATATCTAGCATATAATAAATTCCATAATATATCAGCAGACATGCAGAATTTGGCACAGTTATTATTTTTTTTTTTTCTGCTGTGCGCATTGATTGACAGCTGGCGAAGGGGGGGAGCGCTGCAAATTGCACATGCCCCTGCCACATTAATCATACGCAGCGTGGTGCAAATTTTTACAAGCGGCTACAAGTTAAGTCTATGCAAACGGATACGTACGTACCTACTACGTAGTCGAAGTCTAAGACATAATCACAGCAACAGGTGGCAGCCAGCGAGTCATTTGTGTCGATTTCGTCAGATCAACATCAATATTTGAATGTGAATGTAAATGTGAGCACACACACACACTGACATGCATACATGCATACATCTATGTATGTATATTGAGTGTCGCCAAATAATCTAGCGGCTTTTGATGGCTAAATGACATTCACTTTTTATTATTTTGTTTGTTTGGTGGCTGTGGCTGTCGCTGTGGCTGCTGCTGCTGCTGTGACAAAACAAAATAGCGAAATATAATCAAAAATGTATGCAATTATGACATTTGCAAACGTTTGACAGACCTTGGAGCGACACCCTCGTTGCCACGTTGATGAATGAGCGCAACAAATTTCAATAGTTCTGTGGGCCTAATGAAGCCGTTTGCCTTTTGCTTATATTTAATTTGAATTGAATTGAAAATATCCAACAACTTGACATTTGAGCTTATCTAGGAATGTCTAATTTGAATATTGTGTTAAGTTTAAATTTATTTTTCGAAATATTTTCATAAACATTCATTTTCAGAGAGTTGGCAGTGTCAGTATCAACAAAAAAAAACATGTTTTAAATATGGATATCAGCGACTTAGAGACTGTGATTTGTTATGTTCGATTACTTATGTCAAATTGGTTTGAAATTTATCGCTTATTTTGTATAATAATATTACTGTATAGGTAGGTTTTTAGTTTTCGATATTGATTTACAAATTATCGATAAATATTGTACATAATATTGAAGGTTTGGCTATATCATTAATACTTTTTATATGAAAATGTTTTGTTTGAAGGCCTTTAATCCTTAAAACCTAAAGTAGAATGATTCATAGTTATTCTGAATTGTGTTCGATAGAGTATTATCGATAATATTTCAGAGCGTATTTTCTTGATCTTTCATAATATATGAATGAAAACCCTTAAATTAATTTTATATTTTATATTTAATAGCTGAGGTAAACCAACACAAGCTATCGATAGTATCGATACATTGTCTAGGCTATCTAGAGCATTGTGTTCTACGCTGTCTACTTGGCTCTAGGGCATTCATATTAAAGCAATGTTTTACACTCTGATAAGCAATTGCCTGCGGCTGTAGCTGTGCCTTTAGCTTCAACTACTCAACTTCGCTTGTCGCTGCCAAATGACAGGCAGAGGCGTCGGCGGCGATGGCGATGCGTCGCTTCTCATTTTCGCAGATTTGCTGCAGATAAAACAAGGGAACCGCTGTGTGGCGGCAGTCAACCGCAGAGAACGGTGGCATCCATATATATATGTATATATATATACATATATTTACATATATATTTATTTGTTTGTTATCTGCGGGGCACACCTTTGGCGTAGACCTTTCCAGCTGGCAGCTATTGTCGTTTCCTTCTTTCACGCAAAACGCAATCACAGTAAATGGGCAACAAAATTTGTGAATTTCATTAAGCAAAATGCAAGAAATGGTGACAAATTGCGGTTTCAGTCAGAATTTTTACTGTGGCAAACTTCCGTTTAGGCTTTGTTGTGGTTTAGCCACATATAAATGTGTATGTATATATATATATTGACAGTGCTATACAATACATATGAACTTTGGTGTCTGTTCATTGACGGGAGATTCAAAATCAAGAGCTGCTGCGGCTGCTTTGACAGCTCGCTGACAGTTGCATCTAAGTGCTGGACAAGTCAAAAGCTAAGACATAAGCCAGCTACTGGAAATTACGTTACAATTAATTGAGCTACATTTCAAGCGTGGAGCTTAGCGTTGTTGGGGGGAAGTGGGACGGATGCCAAGCTATAGCCGAGACCAAGCCCCACAGTTCCAGAGCCGCAGCTGTCACACCTTCGTCAGCGGGCAGCAGGCGGAGCGGGGGAAGCGATTGGAGCGTTGCAGCTAACTGCGACAATATCGAGAAATCCGAATTGAAATCATTGTGAAGCGCTTTGCGGTGATTCATTGCGTCTTGGATTTCAGCTCAGTCGCTCTTGCTCTGTGTGGGGATGTGGACGTATGTGTACGTGTGTGTGTGTGTGTGTGTGTGTCAATTCCTGTGGGACTTATGACTGATTGTGGCGAGATTTCAAATTTCGATTTACAATTTTCGAGCTGCGGCTGCTTCATTAATTTGCTTCAATGATTCTGCATTAGCGTCTGAAGCTTAGGGCAGGGCACAGCTTATGCTTATGCGCTGTTTGCGTGGATGCAAAGGGTATATCAGGCTTTTGGATGCTGTTGGACTCACAGAGTGAAGGCAATCTGCAGATGCTGCTTGGGCAAGCCGTATCAGAAGTTTCTTGTATAAATAAGAAACAGATTCCTATAATATATATGCCATATACATATATGCATATATGCCCAACTTTCATTAACTACAGGGTATTGCTGTGTCTACTTCTCTTTCTGTTCATTTTCCTGTGAGATTAACGCGTGGAAACTTCCAATGAAATCGATTTGAATCAATTAAACGCCCCCATTGCCCATACCAGATGTCAGAGCTGTTGCCTGTTAATTTGTTGTTGTTGTTGTTTGTTCGTTTTTTTTCGGGCTGCCAATAAACTTGGCAAACATGCAAAGTGCAGTCCGAGCACTGTGTACTAGGAAACTGGAAACTTGGGAAGGTGTTTATTTGGTCTGGCTAGCTGGCTGGCTGTAGTGAAACTTGTTTAACTGGCAGCAGTCAGGGGCTGCTGTCAAGGCTGCGACACGGCGACACTGCGACACGGCGACACGGCGACACGTATTCGTATGTGGCATGTGGCATGCTCCAAAAAAGTTCCTTAACCTGCTCTAAAATCGCTAGATCGCTTAATAAGCAGCCTAGCTGTCTGGCCTCCTGCGCTGTCTCGTTCTCTCTGCAGTTGTGTGCGTGTGTGTGTGTGCAGCTCCTTTGACTGGGCACCGGCACAAACAGCATAAAAATCTACACCGTTTTAAGCATAAATCGCCGCAAGGCATGCGCCGATATGCGTTCAACTCACTGAACTTGCCACGATTCAAAGTCAAGACTCCCTCCTGCAAAATGTTGCTGTGGCTGTTGCTGCTGATGCCGCTGCTGATGCTGCTGCTGCTGCTGCTGCTGCTGCTGCTGCTCCACCTACTTCAACTCCGACATCGGCTGTTACAGTTTTCGCTTTGCCCGCCGACTGGCAAACATATATATTATTTAAATTTTTAAACGATTGATCGTCCTCCGCCCTGTGCATGCTTCCTGCCTGCTGTAGCTGCCACCGTCCCGTCTCGCTCTACCTGTCTCTCTGACTCTCTCTTTCTGTCTCTCTGTGCTCATCTCTCGTGATAGTTTGAGTTATTTAGTTGGCTGCTTTATTGCCCAGGCAACTGCAGGCTGGGGCGTGTTTGAAAACAGCACCCGTGACTCCGACTCCTGCTCCGACACTGAGATCGACTTGGACTCCAGCTTCAACTCCAACTTCAACTTCAAGTTCGATTCGAAGTTCGTGGTGCGTTCGTTCCTCTTTGGTTCTTATAACAAAATGATTATGTTTTGCATATTGAGTGAAATTTGCATAAATGAGAAAGCACAAACGGCGCTGGCTTAGCCAAAGCTCAACAACAACAGTTTGGGATTTCAAGTATAACAAAAACATTTTCGCAACGCTAAAGAAATACATTATCATAATATTTGATTGCGTTAACTGCACAAATTATGGAGCCAGGCGGCAAGCGATTGCCTATTAAAGTGGGCGGATTTCGCTTAGAACCGGCACCAGATTGAATAATATTGCCCTTTGCACAACGAAAGTGAATAAACGTTGCCTTCAAGGTTATACGGATGGGGCTGGGATAGAAAAAACAGAAGAGATTGAAGGAAATTGATTCAAATTCTCTGAGATTTTTTTCATGGCTAAGGTAGAAACTTTTGAAGTTTGCCAAATTGTTAGCTAGACTGGCGCTCAGAGAAGAAGAAGCATTTTATCGTATGACTCTCAAACAGAAAGACAATAGTATAAATTAAGAAATCTCCTATGTCTACACTATACGCTTCCTATATATATATATATATAGCATATCTGTACTTTGTTCATAATAACTCTTCCAGTTTAAGCTTCTCAGAGTTCCATAGCCCTGACCTTTAGCACCTTCAACACCTTTTTATTACCGAATAGTGCTTCTTATCTACATATAGCCCTTTTACCATCCCCATTTTTCTCTATAATTGTTTTTTCTACAGCTCTAAATTCTAGCGTGTGTGCTTAAATGTTTTTTTTTTTTTGGGTATATCTTGCATTTGTAATTTTGTTGCATGTGTCAATTTGAATTTCGTTCTCAGTTTTTTTTTGTTGCTGCTCATTTTCATAGGTTTTTATTTACCCACGCTTATTTAACGCTTAGAATAACAATCATTAACATAAGAACAGAGTCACTTCCTTGGAACGTTAACGTTTCGGTTGCCCAGTGGACGTCCCCCTCTCGTCTGTCTCTCATCATCATCTCTCGATTTTTTGAGCAAACGATGCGCGCTAAAGAAATTAAAATTGAAAATTCCTTTATTTCAATATTTTGACAGTGACTTGGCAGCGCTTCGTTAAGAAAAAACAAAATAAACTCGAAACAAACTCAAGAATGGGCCAAACCAAACCAAACGAAACGAAACGAAACATATTTCAGTTGTCTTTGTGTCTTTCAATTTGCCTCGCCCTGCAGGTGTATGTGTGTGTCTGTGTGTGTGTGCTGTGAGTGTCTTCTGAGACAGGGGCTGTGGCTGTGCCCAACTTCTGTGAAATGGCCACAAAATGTGCCAAGTGCTTGTTGACTTGGCCTGAACTTGTTACAATTCCAATTTCCATCTATGCCCGCTTTCTACGCCTCGTTCTACAGTTCTCTGTAGCTATTCTTGTTGCCATTGCTGCTTGTTTGTTGCCTTTGGCTTTCGCTTTGATACAAATTAATGAGGAGCTGAGAATGTGTGTGGATTGTTGTTAATAGGCGCCTAGCGACAATTGCCCCATAAATTAAGCATTGCAATGCAAATTTGAAATAAGAGCCACGATAAGTGCACTTTAGCTTACATATAAATTAATATTAATTATGCACTGATTAGCCCAGCATTCCACAAGACAAATAAGCCCACAGCAGCAGCAGCAGCAGCTCGATAACTCGACAGCTAAGCAGCGATCAGAGCATTTGCCATAAACATTTGGCGTAAATCACTTTGAATGCTTAAAGCAACCAATTGAATTTACGACCAACAAACCATAAGACAACAAACTAGCAACAGCGGAACTCAATTAAACACTAGCGTCGAAAGCAGAGATACGCTGAAATTGAGAAGTTAGTTAGATTTTTAGAATTGCCGTGGAAAATTTGGTAAATGTGTGGAAATTATTTCCATAAAAACTGGAGAACAGAATTTTTTAAAGCTTGAATACTTGATACAGGTATTTTTTTAGTATTTGTTATCTTTATTAAATATTATAATATTTTATATATTTATATTTAATATATAATATATTTATTTTAATACATATGAAGTTTTATATATGTATATATAAATCTTTTACTAGGAATATATTTCAAATGAGGGCTTCTGATCTAAGGATAAAATATCATATTTTTTGAAGAAGTGAAACTCGAGAAATGTAAAGAAATTTTTAATTATTATTTTCGATATTAGCTTTGTAAGCAACAAAAATCGGTTCCGTTTAGAACTCTTGGAGTTTTAATTTTTTTAAACTTTCAACTGCACTCATTTCAAAATAAGTTTATTAAAAACTAAATCACAATCTGTTTTGTTCTCTACTTTTTGCTGTTGCTGTCACAACTTGTAGTAATTGAATATGTTTAATTGCTTTTGCAAATGCTTTCAATTAATGCTGAATTGAAGTAAATAAATAAAAAAAGTTGCATAATTAATAACTTGAAATAGTTTGAGTTGCGTCAGTGAGTTCAGTTGGTGACATGCCGAGCTGCGCTAGCTTCAAGTTGCCTTGTAAATTTGCTTGTTAAACTAAATGCAGCAGTTAGAGAGCGACGGTGGCTGCTGCGACTACAGCTGAGGCTGAGGCTGATGCAGTGGCCGTGTATGGCCGTTGCTGAGCGTCAGTTGGCAGACCGCATTCATTCAATTGCATTTGACAGGCGTTTGCCATAAAAATTATGCCAGCAACAGCAAATTGCAAATTGCGAATTGCAACTGCAACTGCAACTGCGATTTACATGCACAGGAGGAGGAGGGGGGGGAGGCAGTGTGCACACTGGTTCAAAGTTATGACAACTTATCGCTTGGCATTTGCCATTGGCCATTTCTCAAGCAGACGCTCGTAGGCGTTGACTGGCGACAATTCGCTTTCATTTGCAATTAAAAATCATATAATAATCTTTTATAGAATTGTATAAAGCGAAGTAAGAAAAAATAAGTGGAATTTGTTTAGTGTTGTATTTGTTGTTGTCTTCTTATTTATAAATAGCTTTTAGAAATGTGGCGCCATTTGTTGGCGGCTGCACGACTGCACGAGTTTGGTTTCAGTTTACCCCGAGACGAAAATTTGTCAAACCTAACGAAAAAGATCGAGAGAGTGGGAAAGACGCAAATGTAGATTTCAGGGGAATTTGTCAAAAGGCGGATGCAAGTGAAATTGATACCGTGCGCCTTTTGTATTGGTGTACGGCGCCCCCTCTGTCCCAAACTCCCCCCATTATAAAAGTAAGAGGTGTGAAAAGGTCGTCATGCCGCTATTGAGTGCGATAACAGTACGAGACTGCAAAGGCTCAAGTCATAGCAACAAAACGAAAAGCAGAAATACCTCTCTTTAATAAAACAAAATCGAAAAACAAAACGCCGAAAATCTCTGATGAAGACTCCAAAATCGCGGGAAAGAAATGCAGACAGCATAAATGGAAGCTGTAGATGCTCTGG
Organism: Drosophila navojoa; assembly: GCF_001654015.2. The sequence goes on from NW_022045866.1 coordinate 1,140,866, forward strand.
CTCTGGCTGCTGCGGCTGCTGCTGTTCATCTAATCTGTTTGGTGTTAAGTCCAAAGGAGCATATGTAATTCGATTGTTTACATGCGAATGCGTTCTGCAAAATGAAACAGAGGCACAACAACAAATGACAGAGCCCTCAGACGAGATCGAAGCAGCGGCAAGAGGTTAGAGCAGCAGCCAGCGAATTAAATATATCAAAACGAAGCCAAGTTGGCATCTGAGAATATGTTTTGCCTTATTTTGTATATATTTATTTATTTTTATTTTTTTGTATATTTTTTTTTTTCATATTTGAGGCGCTCATTGGAGCGCAGGTTACGCCCTGAAGTCGCATCTCGTCACTGACTAAAAACGCGCAGCAGGAGTGCAAAAGTAAAAATATTTATTGGATCAGCTCAGCTCAGTCCGGGGCATTTGGGGGTGTCTCCCCTGGCTGTTGGCAGCGTCGACCTGTCTCCCGCACTGTCAGTCTATCATTTTATTAAATGCGTATGCTTTACACACACTCGCACACACACACTCACTCGTTTGTCAGTCTCATTGTTGGTACTCGGGATCTGGTCTGTTGCTCGTCTCATGGTCTTGGTCTCTTCATCATTCGCGTCTGCCGTTCTCTGTCTAGCCGCAGTATTTAGCTTGAATTGTGTCGCAACGCGGGCCAAAGCGAAGGCGTCGTCCTTTCGCGCCTGAGAGATGCGTTTCACTCATATCCGGTTAAATATTCACACCTCAGCCGTGCCCCAAGTACTGAAGCTCAAACCAACAACGATGAGAAGCCGAGGGTTTTGCTAAATTGCATTTGCTGCTGCCTTTGCCTGGCCGTTTGTTGTTGGTGTTGTTGTTGTTGTTGTAGCGGCTGCTGTTGTTGCTGGTGCGGTATTAAATTTCAAAAAACCGCACAGCCTGCAAGTTGTGGAGCACGACGGTAAATGGGCGGGCGGGGGGCTTAACTGGTCGACTGCCGATGCCGGCTGGCGTAAGTAATGCCCAGAAATTTTTGCCAGATTTGTGGCGTAAAATTATGAAAATTATGTCTGACACATCCTGCTGTCTGCTTAAGGTCTTTGTTTATCCTGGCAGCGCGGCAAAAGGGAAGCGCCTCCAACACTCCAAATGCGACAGCACCACCGCCAACAACAACATCAAGAGCGGTGGCAGCAGCAAGCGAACGTATTTGCATACGTTTATTGTGCATCGCTTACTGCGACAAAGTTCGTTGCTTAAGTCTTTCGTTTTGTTTTGCCTTGGCTTGAGGTTTGAGCTTAGTTTGTCCGACAAAATGAAAGTAAAATTGTTTGAAAACGATTTATATTTAATGTGTTTTCATGTTTGAGTGCTTCACATGATGTGTGATGAGTAGAGGCGTGCGAAATGAGGTTGAAGAGTGAGAAAGAGAGAGAGAGAGAAACCTTTTTGTAGGAAGCAAATTATGAAATAATCTTATTATTAATTCTAAAAAAATAATTGTACATAGTTCTGATATTTTTTTATATTAGAACATGCTTTTTATCAGTTAACATATTTTATGAAAATTAAAAAATTAAATAGAAATTTATAGGAAATTTTCTAACTAACATTTATTAAAAAATTGAAATAATTTGACTTCCATCTAAAATCGATTAAAAAGCTGAAATGAAGAAGAATAAAAAATTACTAAAACTATATATAAAATACCTAAAATTTAATTATTAAATTAAAAATATAAATTATAAATTTATGAACTAAACGGCTAAATTCTTCACTTGATTCATGGCCTTTAATTTGCTTACCATTTTATTTGAAACCATCAAGCTTTATTTTGATATTAATCTCCAGCTAAGCTTGCACAACATGCAAAAATTGATATAATCAATCGATGCTTATCAATAAATACAGTCAGGCTCCACTTTGCTTTTCACACACACATACAGAGAGAGATCAAGGCGCTCCCGCTTAGTCACATTGGATCGATCCACATGGGCATGGACATGGACAGGCAGCCACAGTCAAACGCTGGGTTGCCTGCTGGGTCAGGGCCTAATTGAGTCATAGCTGGAGCGAAGAGTCAGCAGGAACAACAACGACAAACACGAATTAAGCACAATAAAACTGTGTATCGCATTCGCATTAGCGAAGGTGGTGTCGGGTGGTTCGCCTGGTGCAGGTGGGGCGCGGCGCGGCTCTAGCCTTGAGCTGATCACACAGATGCGCTGCAAATGCTATGTTGTGGTTGTTGTTGTTGTTTTTTATTTTTTTCGGGCTGGCCAAAAAGCGCAACGAAACGAAATGCCAAACCACGAAAAAAAAGGAGCACAAAACTAAAACGAAATTAAATCAGCAAAACAGCACAAATAAAATCCATTAGGTGTAGGTACCACGAACAGCGCGACAGCCAGCAAAGAGAATGAGAGAGGAGTAGACGGGGAGGAGAGTCTACAACAACTCGAACTCGAACTCGAACGACAACTGCGATGTCGTGAGAGAGCTTGAGACTGTCCGAACGGACTGGCTGGCTAGGCCCCATCATGGTCTGGGAATCTGTTGTGGCTCGTTTGGTGTTTTGGCGAGAAGATTTGTCATTGTTAGACGGGTTCTTAATTTCTCGTATGCGCGCGCGGTTATTCAAACGAAGCGGCCATCAGATTGGCGCAAGGCTCATGTTTTGGCACCCACAATAAGCTTTTTGGGCTGGGCACATGTGTGTGCGTGTGTGTTTGAGTGTGTGTGCGTGTGTGTTTGAGTGTGTGTGTGTGTGGGTGCTGCGGATTCCTGGAATTGAATGCAAAACAAAAACATCAAATGAAAACCAGTTTCAAGCATCTCCATTCATAATTGCCAAAGCTGGCGAAATGTTTGCACACGGCTCACATTTATGGCGGCAATGACAGCAATGGGTATCAAACAAGCCGCCAGCCCAAGACCACCCACTGGCCAGATCAACAGCAGCGGCAGCAGCAGCAGCAGCAGCCGGCGCAACAGTAACAGCATCAGTGAGTGTTGCAGCAGCAGCAGCAGCAGCAGCAATCGGCATCAAAAGTGTTGCAATGAGGCATTTACAATAGCAAACGAGTTAATTACCACGACGTCGGCTCAACACATGCCTCGACCTTATAGAGGCAACTGCAACTGCAACGGTCTGATGGCCTCTCTGCCTGCCCGGCTGCCTGCTTGGCTGCCTGCTTGGCTGCCTGCTTGGCTGCCTGCCTGCCTGGCTGTCCAACTGCTGGCAGTTGGAGACTGTGCAAGTGGGTCCAATCTGCTGCATTGATCGAGCAAACGATCTGCGATTGCGTTTGGTTTTCGCTGTTGAGTCTTGTTTTTGCGCCTGCGCGTGTTCAAATTGTCCAAAGCGTAACAATTTAATATCGATGCGACTGGCAGCCAAGCCAACTCAAGCCAAACCAAGATGTGAGCCCGGACCAGGCCAGGCCAGATCGAGCTGGGACAGCATCTGCATAGTCGATGCCGCCACCACCGCTGCTGCTGCTGCTGCTGCTCCAGCTTCAGCTTCAGCTCCAGCTCCAGCTCCCAACTGCAGTCGCGTCTGCCAACGGTGGCAACATGTGCCTGCCGACTGTGGCTGCCTCTGTTTTTTATTTCGTCCTCTCATCTACTCCCCTCGCCATCTCCATTTACTTCTTCTTCTTTTTTGTATGCATGTTTTACGTTTCGCATTTTATTTAATTGATTTTTTTGCACCGCACTCGCATTGGCCATTAATTCATTTATTTATTTAGCGCTCGACATTGCCTTCAGAGCGCTGAGCTGGCACCGAGGATAGGCGGGGATGCGAGGGCTCTGTGAATTAATCGTGCTTAACACCATTCTTGGCATATTCTGGCAATGGCTGCAATAGAGTTTCAAGTGCAAATTTAGAGCGGAAGCACTTAGCCTAAGCCCCAGAGCCTTAGAGGCTTAGGCAGCTGCTACTGGCTGTTGGCTGTTGGCTGCTGGCTGCTGGCTGCTTTCATATGGCCAAGTTGGTATCTGGTATGCATGCGTCATTATCGCGCATCGCGCATCATTAATAAAGCCATACAAATAAAAGTAAAACACCAAAGTTGGCAATGAAAACGCAACGCGCTCAAAACGAAACCGACAAAAATATGTATGGCTCCTTTTACAAAATGTTTATATGCAGGCAAAAATCGACTGCAAAAAGGCAGGCGACAGCGAGCTGAGAGCTGAGAGCTGGGAGCTGAGAGCTGAGACTGTGACTGGGTTTTGGGTTCGGCTAAAACGTTTTCAAGGTCAGTTGCTTGTGTCGCCGACGCCGACGCCAAACGAACGTGATAAATGAAGTGTCTCCGCGCGAAATAGCCACAAATCAAAGGTAGGCCAGCACCAGCACCAGGTAACATACTGTTCCTCAACTGCTTCTTCTTCTCACTGTTATTGTTGTTGTTGGTGTTGTTGTTCCTGGCTGTTCAAGTTCAAGTTCGCCTCGCCCTGCAAAAATATTGAATATCAGCTAAAAGCATTTCACAAAAAGCGAGAAAACATGCATTCGGAGTGCTAAATTGGTAAAAAACAATTCGCGATATTACGAAATGCAATCAAGTGCTTATCTCGAGCTTAAATAGCGTTTTTTTTTTTAGGTGTCTATATCTAGTTCTTTATCATGCGAACAGTTATTAATTTTTGCTAGTATATATTCGTAAATTCATATTCTTAACAGCTGTTAATAAACATTGAAGTGTTTATAATTAAATGTATATAGTCTACATCAGGGACTCTATAATATGGAATGTAAATTCTCTACTTGGGCCTTCAAATTGAACAACTTTTGTTGATTTCGTATTTAACAGCTGTTATTAACATTTACATTGTGTGTGGGTATACTGAATTGAATTCATTCCGTTTTCTGCTATGATCTATTATTAGTTATCGCTTTATCAACGATGTGATTTCTTCAAGACAATATCTATCAACATCATTAACATTTAGCAACTACTTAATGTATGTTTACCATGTTAATAACATTGTTGTTAACTGTAATTATCCGTCTTTTATTTTTCCATTACATATGCATGATATGTTGATCCGACCCGGATTGCTGATCGATTTCCTGATGCCCTCAGACAGCATTTTCCATTCATGCGACAACAAAACTTACAGCGTCCTTAGCTATTCACTAATTAGTTAGCTTCAAGGCAAAGTTTTGCGCACAACAACCAACATATATATGATATAACAGAAGTAAAAAATACACATACATACACACATATATATAAGACATATATGAAGAGAAAAAGACAACAGAAACGCGCTCCAAAAAATTCCGACTTAAGTGCTTTTAATTATCCAAAAGAATTCAGTGGTATTCTGTGTTTGGTATCCTTGTTTGTCATCATCGTCATACTTGGGGCTGCGTCTTAAAATTACAGGCGCGTTTGTATGGCGGCAGCGATCTGACTCTCTTTTTTCATTTTTTTTTTTTTTATTCCTTTCATCTTCGATTTTAGTATGCTCTGTTCTGTATACTATATAGTTGCTATTGTTGTTGTTGTTGCTAGTGGTCTTTTGTCAGGGCTGTTTCAAAGTTTTGAACGCATCATATGCAGGTTGCCTTACCAACGCCCATAAAAGGTGTGCAAGCAAACGCAACGATCCCTTTTATAAGGCATCTGCAGCGCAAGGCTTAAACAGGGTTGGCATATATGTATGTAGGTATGTACATATCTGTATATGTTTTTGTGCACATGTGTATGTCTGCATAGCTGGACTTCTGCACAAGCATATTCATAACGCAATGAAAGCGAAAGTGTCAGAACACTGAGACTGAGACGGAGACGAAGATGGAGTTGTTGTGACCGCTAAGGTAATGGACAGCTAGGAGACCGAAAGGGTAGATAAAGAGCGAACTAACAGCGAAAAGGAGTCTTGGCTGTACTTAAATATATTTTATTGATTTATATTACATTTATTATGCAAGTTTGTTGTTGTACATATAAGTAACTAGTTTATATCTAGTACATATATATAAAATAATACAAGTTATATCAAGGCAGGGTTTCGAAACAAGATCTCACTTACAAAAACAAAATTCTTTAGAAATGTTTGCAATTATTTTTGGTTACTGGTTAAAATTATCCTGTATGCATCTGTATTCCTTGTTCTATGCCAGAAAAAATGATGATAATTTGATAATATTGATAAATATAGAAGAGTCTGGGGAAAATGTGAGAAAAAATTTATTACTCAATTCTGCAAAGTTGAGTTACTCTTTCTATTAAAAAGTGCTATCTTGGGTATTGCGATTCTTGCATTACGTTCAATAAATAACTGTCAGATATCCTGTAAATATTAATATTAACTACATAAGCCCTAAAGCACATTTGCAGCCATTGAGTGAAAAACATCATTAAACAATTCTTATAGCTCTGCCTATAGTGTGATCATAAAAACAGAAACCAAAAATCGTATGGAAGCTTTCAAACAATATGAACATAAAAAACCTTTAGCACTCAGTTATTTCCTATATACATATATCTAAAATGACGAACATAAAAGTTGTATAATTGTTGGGCAAATTATGAAGTGCACTTTAAATATTTTTTATAGGTTTTTCAGCTTTTACAGTTGAGCGAGACAGAGGGAGAGAAAGAGAGAGAGAAAGAGCGCGCAAGAGAAAGAGAGCTAACAATAATTGGACATAAAATACTTCCTGACTGTGCGTGTTAGTTAGTGCATATTACACGCGTTGCGCTTGGCAGTAGCAATGCGCTGTCTGCAGCGACATCAACGGGCGGCATCAGTTTTTTGGCCAGAGGCCGACGGCAAAATGCGCTTCCTGGAAACTTATCGCGCGCAGACCAATGCAGAGACATAGTGTACGGTCGCATAGAGTGCGGTGCAGACGTTAGAAGCAAATGGCTGCATCAATGAGGCATCATCGTTCGCAGCGACTGGGCGAGCCGGGCTGCTTATCGGCTGAAGCTTTCTCAGGAGAAATGCCAGGGGAGCTGGCGATGCTGGTGGCAGCATCTGGCTGCGGCTTTCAGGCAGCTGCCAAGATCAAGTTGATTGAAGGGCCTTTCAAAATAGAATACAAATATACTGAAGGCTCGCTCAGTCTCTCTCTCTCTCTCTCTCTCTCTCTCTCTCTCTCTCTCTCTCTCTCTCTCTCTTTTACTCTCTTTGGATTGTAGGAAGTATAAGCTGCCGCACAGTGCAAACAATGTGAAGGGACATGCTATGAAAATATTGTTATAATGCAGAGGTTGCTCGAGAGACAAAAATGGTTACAAATGGTATCCTGGCAATGGGCCTTAAGACTGTGAGCCCAGACACTTCATTGGCTGCAGGGCTAAAGGAGTGCAAGAGTGCTAGAGTGCGAGACTGCGAATATGACTGCGAATGCGAGTACGAGTATTGTGGCAAGTGGCAATGCTCGACGACGCCAACGACGATGATGATGACGATGACGACGACGATGGCGACGACGACGGTTAGCAGCGGGGGCAGCGGCTGTGGCTGGCACTGCGGCAGTTATGCCAAGTCAGCGTGATGCGCGCAAAGTGACGAGTTTTTAATGAATTTGTTTAACTCAGGTCAGGCAGGCCTGGCAGGCCAGAGAGACAGCCAAAGTCTGAAGCCCCAAAGACTTTGGAGTCTTCAAGAGCCAAGCAGAAGCAATAGCAAGTGCCCCATGCCTGATGCCTGATGCCGGGTGCCTGGTGCCTGGTGCCTGATGCCCGTGCATCGTTCATATTTGAAGTGCTAGCCCAGCTAGGATGTGTTGTGTAGATTTGTGGATGCTAGCGCTGACGGGCCGTGACGACTACGACGACGCCTGAGCTGAGCTGAGCTGAGCAGTGTGCTCTTCTGCTCTGCTCAGTGTGTGCAAGGAGTTGTATTTTTCTTCTTTACTCTCAGTTTTCTTCTTTTTTTTTTTTGAGCAGTTCCTGCTGCCTCTTCAGGCGCTGTTGCAGTTACGTCCAAGTCGTCATCATCAGCGACGCCAGCGTCTAGCATGAGTGGTCTGGTATCTAGCAATGCAAACAATGGCAGTTTCACTTCAGCCACACTCACGTCCAGCCAACAGCCAACAGCCAACTGCCAACTGCATCGAAGAGCTAACAGCTCCAGTTCCAGTTTCATTTTGAGGAGCAGTCGTTGCCGTCACTTTGTGTGTCCTTCGCCGTTCACTTTCGTTGACCACGAGGCGACGATACATTTTCTTGTATTTCTTTTTCTTCTCTGTTTTTTTTTTTTTTCTTTTTCATTTGCTTTTTTCCACTGTTTGCTCCTCTTGTGTTCAACAAAATGTTCCAAATTGTTGCGCACTGCAAACATTTCAAGAATTTGCGCTTAACAAACTTCGAAAAAACGTTTTTTTTTCTTCTCAGCTCCAATATATGTAAGTGGATGGGAGTGTGTGTGCGTGTGTGTGTGTGTGTGTTTGTTAAGTTTTTATTTCTTTGTTTGCTGACTGCACTGAAATTTATACGCGGGCAAAGACTTTGGCAAAATAATTAAAACGAAACGCAGCGCAGCGCCGCCAAGCTGTTCCCACAAAACAAAAGACTTAGGCAACGAACTTGACGAAGCCCCTAACAAACGAAGACAGAAATACAGAAAAACGTTGAAACAGTTAGGCTAGTTATCGTTATAGCTAACAAAGACAGACCATAACATCATTTGTCAAATCCCGGAGCCCGAGTCAAAAATGAAAACACATGTATTTGTTTAATTCGATTAAGTTTTGTGGGGCCTGGACCTTGCTGCTGGCTAACAAAGTATAACAAGTTTTTTTTCGAGCGCCAGCTTCTTTCCCACCATATTGGCAACAGTTACAGCAATAACAAACAGCTGGCTATAAAAGGCTGGCAGCGATAAGACCGTGCCAGGCTATGAAGACACTGTGCCAACTGGAAAGTCGCCAACCGAGCTACGATTTATCATCAAAGCTAAGCTCGAAACAAAAATACAAACAGCAACAGCAACAACAACAACAAATCTGTAGCCAAAAAAAGGCAACCCGGTTGAATTGATGCCTCGCAACGAGCTACAAAAATTAATGTTAATTAATTTGACTTAAACTGACAATTTCAACAGACGCATTACTGCGGGGCAAATAGCAAAATTCGTAAAGAAAAAAAAAGGAAAAAAAAAACGACAACAACGAAAATAGCTAAAAATAAAGATAGCTAAAATACGTGTGTTACAAATATTGAAAAAAGCGAACCAAAAACAAAATCAGATCAAAGAAGAACAACAAATAAGATAAAATGTTCACGAGCTTATGTGTGGCCACAAAAAAAAAAAAAAAAAAACAAATGTCGCTCGAATTAGATTTGGATTCCATTTGAAATTTAGATCGATAGATAATGAAAAGACAACAACAATGGCAGCCTCTCTTTTAAGGTGCCCCCATAGACAGCTGACACCATATACACTATATACTCTATATTTATTTATTTTTTATTTAATTTTATGCTTATTTATTGCAAACGTTATAGCATCTATTCCCTTTGATCTCTTGTGCTAGTTATCTATGCATGGCCATTTGATTTCATTTGATGTGCATTCACTTTGAAAGACCCTTTTAATATATTTTATATATTGTATTATTTACATATTAAATACGAGCTACCTATTAGAAATTAGTTGTGTTAACTTTACAATAACTGTAAAAATAAAATGTTGCTGCTGCTGCTCTGGTTGCTGCTCATAAATTATGTTTATGCTTGTCATTCGATACTGAGCAACTTTTAATTGTTTGTGCAAATTCAATTAGACAAATCGTGAGTCTAACTCCACTCACACACACACACACACACACACGCTAAAGTTCTCTCTCACACAGCAGCCGCAACAGCAGCAGCAGCTTGGTCCCAAGAATGCGCCAGCTTCGTTGTTGTCGTCTTCGTCCGCCCGCCTGTCCTGCTGTCTGAGTCTGCCACAGTCAGCTCTGCGTCTCTGAGCTACACTCGAGCAGGCAGGCGACTCATTCCGTTTCCAACGCACATTCGCGCTCTGTCCTCGAGTAAAAATTCTCTAAACATGCTGTCAAGTTATGTCTACATTCCTTGATCATATTTTTTCCAACCTTTTTTCCCCCACACTAACGTGGACTCGATGCGTTTGTGTGTTGTGTGTGCGTGTTCGTGTTCGTGAGCTGCCATTGCAGTGCGCTCTTGCTGCGCAAAGAGCACCAAATACTAGTTTCTTAATGTGCCGCAGCAAATGTGCCGCGCTGAGCATAAAAATCAACAACACGAACGCTTCAAGAGCTTCAAATGGACATTAAAATGTTCACGGTCTACTCAGCTGAGCCACTCTCAACTCACGAATTCCCTCTCTCGTGATCTCTCTCTCTCTCACTCTCTCGTTGAAATTCACACTTACTCATTGAGTGAGTTTTGAGTTTGAGCTATGTGCGCTCTTAAGAGCTGCTCTTAAAATATTAAAAAGCTCAGAATGTTTTCAAACAAATTTATGTTGTATTTTAAAATATTATAAATAATATATTTTTAAATATAAAATATAAATAAATATAATTAAAATAATATATACATATGCTCATATATATACATATGTATATTTATATCATTATTTTTTACAAAACGCTTTGCCATCGGCAAAGTTTCTTTGTTACCTAAAAACACACATATATAAATATAAATATAATGTACAAATTCCATACCCCATTCCATTTTAAATGATATCATGCTGATAAACATCTTTGAAAAACGAACAAAGTGAACAATTATTGTTAATTTTAAGGTATACTGAACTAAATAAAATATATTTGATCATACATTATTATTACGAAAAAAACAAATTGGGAATTTGGTATAAAATATTTGAAAATTTGTCATTTGAGTCGTTGTTCACTTGCTGGACGCTAAGAAAAAAAAACAATGCACACCAATTGGTATATCTATTGCTTAATATTCGCTTGTGTCATAAACAATAGCTTCGGCGAGAAGGTAAGTTCACATCAATCGAGTTGTGGACAAGAAAATTCATGCTTGCCCATTTTATTTATTAAGCAAGTTCTCGTCAAGAGAATACAGTGTGCGCTAAAGAGCAAGGTAATAGCCAGTGTGGATTGCTCGAAAGACAATGATACTTCCCTTTCGTTTTACATGAAAACAATCCATGACATTGTGAGGCTTTACGGCTTATCGAGCCTATACATCTACATCACTGGTAGAAAGAATGTGGTACAGCTTAAAGGACTACGCACAGAGTTCTGCCAATCGTTGACGGAACGCAAGCGTCCCAATTTGCTGGGATTGATCAATGCGGGACTGCGAAAAGCGCACACGAACTTTCCACAGAAATGTCCCTTTCATAGCGTGAGTTGGTGGCTGGGAAATGTGTATATTAAAGTAAATATAACGTATGCTGTTCCCCGATTATAGAATACCAGATATATATTGGAGCATCTTCAGTTCGATTCCAAGTATTTGCCCAACTATATACCGGAGTATAATTTTACGTACATTGGCAAGTTCTTTATGAACAATGTGCTCACGGCTGAAGTGAAAGTCACTGGAGGAGTTTGTAATGTCGGCAATGATTGTAGATGATATAAATATATGTATATCACTGACATAAATAGTTGATTTATTTTTTTTGCACTAGCTTGAGGCTAGTGTTATGTTCTGCTTTCAGGCAACCTATCAAATAAGCTATTTTAGTAAGCTAAAAATATTTGAATAATTATAAATGTTAAAATCAATTATTTGTTATCAAGTGAAAGCACAATAATAACATTGCAATGTACATATAATGATGCATGGTTTACTGCACACATAGATAAACTTTTATTGCTTCAATTTGCAATGTACCTGTTCCGTAAAATGTTCCAGAAGTGAATATAAAATGCTCCTTATTTGTATCGTAGCTCAGTCTTTTGGCTCTCTAAAGATGAATATAAAATGCTTTATCAGATTGTTCTAACAAATTCCTAAGATACATATTTGTCTTTAAAAGCTCATTTTGATAGCGGAAATGCAATGCATTGTAAAGAGTAAGTTGCTAGCCCGTCTGGACTGTGTAAAAGACAATGATACTGCCATATCATTTCAGTTCATAGCCAAACCAAAGACCTTGTGAGCTACTACTGCATACCGAGCTTCGCTATTAAAGTAAATGGTATCGATAATGCGTTACAGTTTAAAGGACTTCGCACAAATCTTTGTGACGCCTCAACAACGCGTAAACGGCATAATTTTTAATCAATGATCGACACGGCCAGACTCAGTGCGAATACCAACTACCCCGGGAAATGTTTTTTTCATAAGGTGAAGTTTTACAGCCTGCGTTAAATTCAAGCATAGAGATAACGTAATAAACTGTTTCCAAGCTTCGTGAAAATGATTTTCATTGCCGGAAGCATACAGAGTAGATGGATAGGCTATCCAAATATCGAGTTTTCCTTAAAGTTCTTGAAGACTTCATTAACATTACTCTGAATATAATTTTAAAAGACAGGATGAGTGGCGAGATGTATCGAAATATACAAGAATATACATATATACATATTTAAACACGGTTTTTTTTTTTTCATGGATTTAGAATTTAAAATAAAAAGAGAAAATTTCTAGCCACATGCATATAATTTCACTTAAATAGCTAATGATAAATATCTAGAAAATAAAGGAAAAAAGTGCTCTATGAATAAGTGTAGCATTAAAACAAATTATAATTGGTGCAGAAATCGATATAAAATGCGTTGAATTGTGTCATTCGATCGCAGTTCAGTTGTTTAAATCTCTAAAGATGAACATCAAATGGTTTGTTTTCCTTCTTGTATACAACTACGTTATAGACAAGATCTTTTGCGAAAAGGTGCGTTCATAACAAGTAAATCGTGCAACGAAATTCATGTGATTAATAAATATATACTTTTTAGTATATTATCTTTAAAAATATGCAATGTTTTTTAAAGAGCCAATTGATAACAAATCTGGAATGCTCGAATGATGATACATCCTTGTCGTTTAGTGGGATCACAGTCAAAGACATTGTTAAATATAACGGCAGATCTAATATAAATTTATATGTATCTGGAAATAAGAATGTGATGCAACTGAAAGGATTACGCACGGAGTTTTGCGAGGCCCGGACAGAACGTAAACGAAATTTGATGTCGTTGGTAAACATGGGCATATACAATTCGATCAGCAACTATCCTCAGCGATGCCCCCTTCTGAGGGTGAGTTAGTGCCTGGGAATGTATTCTGGAGTAAATATATTGTATCTACTTCAAAATGATTATAGAATACCACATACTACTTAAAACATATGCAGTTCGATGCCAAGTATGTGCCCAGCTATTTGCCGGAATACAATTTTACATATACGGGAAAATTCTACATGAACAGTGTGCTGACGATTGAGGTGCAAGTCACTGGATCGATGTGCAATATCGGAAATGATTGTAGGAACTAAATAATATTTTAACTGGAATTAAAATAACCACTGAAAATGCTGTAAATGATTAAATTTCAGCAAAAAATATTCTTTTACTTTTTAAATGGACTTAAAAAAAAAAAAAAATATATATATATATATATATATATATATATATAAGCACGGGTTTATTTATGTTAAAAAGGTAAAAAAAAAGGAAATTTCTCGCCATATGAAAATAATTTCACTTTAATAGGTTATGATAAAAATCTAGAAAAAAAAAAGAAAAAAAATTGCTGCATTAATTCGTTTAGCAATTAAACTAATTGTAATTGGTTCAGAAACCGATATAAAATGCTCTGCATTTTTTTATTCGCTCGTAGTTCAGTTTTACAAGTCTCCAAAGATGGGCATCAAATGGTTCACTTTCCTCCTTATATGCACGTACGCTTTAGACAAGATCTTTTGCGAAAAGGTACGTTCTGATCACACAATTGTAACGAAATTCATGTGATCTAATAATTTCCTCACATAGCGTATTCTTTTCAACACGACGCAATGCATTGTAAAGGGCAAAGCCTTAACTAGTCTGCAGTGCTTGAATGATAATACCTCGCTTTCCTTTAGCATGGACACAACCAAAGAGATCGCTGAGTACTACGGTTTATCTAATGTAAATTTATATATATATGGTAACAAGAATGTGATGCAACTGAAAAAAATACGCACAGAGCTTTGCGAAGGCCGAACGGAGCAAAAGAGACCCAATTTGATTTCGGTAATAAATAAAGGCGTATACACGTCCATTCATAACTACCCTCAGCGATGTCCCCTCCTTAGGGTGAGTTAGAGCTTGGGAATATATTCTAGAGTGTATACATGATTGTTGAATGATTATAGAATACTACGTACTACATGAGGCATGTGCAGTTTGATTTAAGATATGTGCCCAGCTATTTTCCGGAATACAACTTTACATTTATGGGCAAATTCTATATGAACAAGGTGCTGACGTTTGAGATGCATATCACTGGAGCGATTTGTAATATTGAAAGCGAATGTAGATGATTTCAAAATTATTTAAATTTTATATAAAATATTCGCTAGAAAAACAGTATTTAATTTCTTTGAAAAGTATTTTCATTAGCCAAGTAGAGAAAACAAAGATTTGATTTTCATTATCGATAAATGATGATTTCGTAGCCTGGGAATTATCTTTTCCACATGACACTCGCCCAATTAACAGGGCTTCGATTTCATTAAATGATCATAATTCCACGTAATAAATGTTGATAAAAATCTGTAAAAATTCTATAATAAAACAAAAAATGTGCTTCATGGTTTTGTACAGCACTTACATAAATTATTATTGTCCAATATGTACATGTATAAAATGCTGAGGATTAAGTCATTCGTTCGTAGTTCACTTGCTTAAATCTCTAAAGATGCACATCATATGGTTTAATAAAATTTCTCGCCACATGAAAATAATTTCACTTTAATAGGTTAATAGGTTATTATAAAAATCTAGAAAAATAAAAAAAGAAAAAAATTGCTGCATTAATTCGTATAGCAACTAAACTAATTGTAATTGGTTCAGAAACCGATATAAAATGCTTTGAATTTTTTTATTCGCTCGTAGTTCAGTTTTTTAAGTCTCCAAACATGGGCATCAAATGGTTCAAATTCCTCCTTATATTCACGTGCGCTTTAGACAAGATCTTTTGCGAAAAGGTACGTTCTGATCACACAATTGTAACGAAATTCATGTGATCTAATAACTTCCTCATATAGCGTATTCTTTTCAACACGACGCAATGCATTTTAAAGGGCAAAGCCTTAACTAGACTGCAGTGCTTGAATGATAATACTTCGCTTTCCTTCAGCATAGACACAGCCAAAGAGATCACTGAGTACTACGGTTTATCTAATATAAATTTATATACATATGGTAACAAGAATGTGATGCAACTGAAAAAAATACGTATAGAGCTTTGCAAAGGCCGAACGGAGTTTAAGCGAGGCAATTTGGTTTCCATAATAAATATGGGCGTATATACGTCCATCAATAACATTCCTCAGCGATGTCCCCTTCTTAAGGTGAGTTAGAGCTTGGGAATATATTCTAGAGTGTATATAATATATATTGCCGAATGATTATAGAATACCACGTACTACATGAGGCATGTGCAGTTCGATTTCAAGTATGTGCCCAGCTATTTTCCGGAATACAATTTTACATTTATGGGCAAATTCTACATAAACAAGGTGCTGACGTTTGAGATGCGTATCACCGGAGCGATTTGTAATATTGAAAGCGAATGTAGATGAGTTCAAAATTATTTAAATTTTAAATAAAATATTCGCTAGAAAAACAGTTTTTAATTTCCTTGAAAATTATTGTTATTAGCCAAGTAGAGAAAACAAAGATTCGTAGCCTGGGAATTATCTTTTCCACATGACACTCGCCCAATTAACAGGGCTTCGATTTCATTAAATGATCATAATTCCACGTAATAAATGTTGATAAAAATCTGTAAAAATTCTATAATAAAACAAAAAATGTGCTTCATGGTTTTGTACAGCACTTAAATGAATTATTATTGTCCAATATGTACATGTATAAAATCTGTATAAAATGCTGAGGATTAAGTCATTCGACCGTAGTTCACTTGCTTAAATCTCTAAAGATGCACATCAAATGGTTTATTTGCCTCTTTATATTCACCTTCATTATGGACAAGATTTTTTCCGAAAAGGTGCGTTCTGATCACTCAATTGTGCAAAGAAAAAAATTCTTGTGATCTAATAATTTCCTTATATAGCGCATTATTTTCAAAAAATCGCAGTGCTTTTTAAAGGGCACAGCTATAACTCATCTGCAGTGCTTGAATGATGATACTTCGCTTTCGTTTAGAATGGACACAGTCAAAGAGATCGTTAAGTATTACGGCTTATCTAATATAAATTTATATGTATATGGTAACAAGAATGTAATACAACTAAAAAAAATACGCATAGAGCTTTGCGAAGTCCGGACAGAGCATAAACGACCCAATTTGATTTCGATAATAAATTTGGGCATAAACAGGTCCAACCACAACTACCCTCAGCGATGTCCCCTTCTTAGGGTGAGTCAGTGCTTGGGAATATATTCTAGAGTATATATAGTATATCTTGCTGATTGATTATAGAATACCACGTACTACATGAAGCAGGCGCAGTTCGATGCCAAGTATGTGCCCAGCTATTTGCCGGAATACAATTTTACATTTATGGGCAAATTCTACATAAACAAGGTGCTGACGTTTGAGATGCGTATCACCGGAGCGATTTGTAATATTGAAAGCGAATGTAGATGAGTTCAAAATTATTTAAATTTTAAATAAAATATTCGCTAGAAAAACAGTTTATAATTTCCTTGAAAATTATCTTTATCGGAAGTAGAGCGAGCAGACACAAATAAACAGAGATTTGGTTTTCAATCTCGATAAACTATGAAAATCGAAGTGAATTCAAAGAGCTGCACTTTCGTTAAATTGTAATAGCTCCACGTTAAAAAATGTTGATAATCATCTATAAAAAATACCAAATTTAATAACAAAACAAAAAACGTGCTTAATGGTTCTGTTCGGCATTTAAATTAATTATTGTTGTTCAAGTTTTAAGTATATATATTATAATATTTAAATATGCGTTTAAATCTCTATAAAATGCTTTGGATTGTGTCATTCGATCGTAGTTCAGTGGTTTAAATCTGTAAAGATGAACATCAAATTGTTTATTTGCCTCTTTATATCCACCAACGTTTTAGACAGAATCTTTTGCGATAAGGTTCGTTAATGGCAATTGAGTTCTTCAAGAATTACCCGAAAATAATCCAATTGTTTGAAAAGCAAATTCTTTTCAAGACGTCGCGATGTTTTCAAAGGAGGAAATTATTAACAAAACTGGAGTGCTCTAATGACAATACAACCCTGTCGTTTAAGGTGGAAATGGCCAAAGACATTGTACAATTTTACGGCTTATCTAATATTAATTTCTATGTATTTGGCAACAAGCACATGATACAACTCAAAAAATTACGCACAGAGTTTTGTGAGGGCCCGACTGTGTATAAGCCGCGCACTTTGATGTCGTTGGTAAACTCGGGTATATATGGTTCGATCAACAACTTTCCTCAACGTTGTCCTTTCCTCAGGGTGAGTTAGTGCTTCGGGAATATATTCTAGTCTAATGATATTGTGTGCCTATGAATGTTTATAGAATACCTCGTATTATATGAAAAATATGCGCTTCGATGCCAAGTTTTTGCCCACATATTTGCCGGAATACAATTTTACAGTCAATGGCAATCTCTATATGAACAGTGTGCTGACGATGGAAGTGGAAGTCACTGGAGCATTTTGTAATATCGGAAATGACTGCAGATGAGCTATACATACATATATATGTTACATAATTATATAAACGATTCAATGGATATAATGTTCAACTCGTCTCGTCAAATATCAATTAGATTTCTGAAAACAACAAAATATTGTTTATAATATTACGTTTAGCTCTCTGCAATTAGTCGCAATTGAATTCTGTGCTGTGTTAGTTTGGCATTGAAATAAAAACCATAAAAATGAAACAAAAACATTTCTCATATGTGCTTGTTCTTACCTGGGTGCTAAGTGCCAGCTGCTCCCCTAAGGTGAGTTCTTCACACCATATCAAAGGCAATTTTAACGAATTTCCGTGCAAAGAAAATCATTTTTAGAGAAGTTCAATGTCAGCTGAAAGGCAATAAGGTGCAAAAAATTGAATGTTTTATGGAGCAATCGAACTCATTTACCATACGGTTGAAGACCAACGACATTAAGATAAACAATTTGGTTGGCATATCGGACTTGACATTGAATATATATGGCAAACGGGATGGAATGCGTTTTAAAGGCATACGTTTGGATCTATGCAAACTGAATGCCAGCAAACAGCCATCCATATTGAGTATAATGCAAAACGGCCTATCGAATTCGGAAAACAATTTACCCAAGAACTGCAACTTTCAGCGGGTGAGTCAAGCATGTCGGATTCTGAGACAAACTGAGATGAAATTCATTGAAATGCTTACAGAATACCACATACTATGTGCGAAACGTCAAGTTCGATGTTAATTATTTGCCATTATTTATGCCGGAATATAATTTCACATATATTGGCAAATTTCACGTGAACTATGTGAAAACCTATGATATGCGTATAACTGGTTCGCTGCTCTATGACAATAGCGATGCTAATTATACAAAAATCTGATCGCAAAATATGATAGTTAAATATAATATAAAAAGAAAAATTCAAATAGAAATGTTGTCCAATTACTGTCGCATTGCAATTGTATAGAAAATATATAAATAAATGACCAAACAATAAGAGTGGAGTTTCATATAAATATAATCATCGTTTATATTATATCGTCAGTCTGCAGTATTATATTTGCAAATTTGTTGTTCGCTAATCAATTTCATAATGCCACAAAAACTATATCTCTTTGGATTCTGTATCGCTGGACTGTTGATCTTAGGCATAGCTCAAAAGGTATTTTATACTCGATCAGGATAAAGATAATATACTTAATCTTCCATCAATTACCTTAAAATTTTCTTAAGCGCGTCACCTTTCTCGGCTTGAAATGTGATAATAAGTCCAACAAACTGTCAAGACTTTCGTGTTTTTTGGAAAATATGACTGCATTTGCAGTGGAAGCAACGGTGGGCGACAAGGATCTCAACAGGTTGAGTGGCTTAGTGGAAGCGCAACTTTCTCACTATCAGCCCAAGGGAGTTAAAATGAGTGTGGGTCGTATGGATATATGCAAGATGCTAACGACTCTCATACGACCCTCGATGCTGAGCTTTCTCTATGAGGGTATACAGAAGGCTGAGCACAATTTGCCATCCCAATGTCCCATTAAGAGGGTGAGTCACAAAACACACAGGTGACCTGGACTTGAAGGAGAAACTGAACATTAATCCCTTACAGAATGGTAGATATATGATGCGACACTTGCAGTTCGATCCAACTAATATGCCCTTATACCTGCCCGAATATAATTTCACGATTTCGGTTAAGTTCTTTGGAAATAATGGCAATCTATTTGATTTGCTTGCTTGGGGCTCATTTTGCGAAATTGGTAATGAAGTCTGTCTGGGCAAAAAAAACCAATTAAACAATTAACTGTGCAAAACTTTTGCATTACAATTTCTCTTTGATTGAATAAAGCAATCGAACGCAGCTAAAAATGTCATTAAAATTTTGTTTGGATTTTATCTTGATGGAACGTGAACTATATAAACCTGATACAGCTATTTATAATGTTTATGTTTATAAATATAATGTTCGTATTGCCGTAGATTCGGCTTACAGATAATGGGGAGAAGTATCAAAAATGTTAGTCTGTATAATGTTATCGTTATGTCGAAAATAAAGTTAATTCTAACTATGTGAATTGACGGACCTAGCTGTATTTCCTTTACTTCGGCTCAAGAGACAAAGTTTTTTAATGTTACTAGCTCGCTTGCATGAACAGGTGCCAAAGGGATTTTTTTCACCTAGAATTTACATCAGCTAAAATCCAATCCATACCTATATCCCACCTAGGTCAATGAATACTATTTCATATACTGTATGTTAGCAAGTTCTGCTCTTTAGCTGGCGAGCTGAGCACAGATTTCGTAATGCCGGTAATAATTGTACGGGAAGCATGGGGCCGAGTACATAATTATGCATGTATCAAAACTCGGAGAGCAAATAGTTGGAGGAGTTACAGCTGAGCTACTTTGTCGAAGAGAGCGCATGAGTTTCACTCAAGACAGAACCGGCACGAGAGAGAACTCGAGCGAAAGAGCGTGAGAGAGTACTGTGTGCGTGTGTGTGTGTGTGTGTGAGAGAGACTGAGTCGCTCGAAGCCGGGTTTGAGCTGCTTGTCCGGTCTTTAACTAAGCCCAGCGACAGCTCTCCAATCGACAGTCTGCCATCCAAACTCGAACGAAGCGGTACGCATGCGCGCACAAAACGCAACTAAACGATATATATGAAAAGAAAATATATATCAAGAACTATTTGAATCAAACGTGTTGTGAATCAGCTCGCTATATGCACATAAATATATACAATATCCATATAGGTGTTTTAGCTACATATATGTGTATATCTAGAGGAAAGACAGCAACGCAAACGTGAATACGGCAAAGCAGAAATAAAAGAGAGAAAAAAATAATAAAAAAGCATAAAAATTCCAGAGATCGTTCGGTGTGCGGCATACAACGTGAATGTTGCGGACGGTCAAGCGAACAAAAACCCTTAAAAAATAAGAAGGCAGAAAAAAAAATAATAAAAATAAAAATAAAAAATAAAATCAAGCAAAGGTGCGAGACAAGAAATTAAATTGATAAACCTTAAAGCAAACGACGAACAACAATAACAACAACAACAACAGCAACAGCAACGAAAAGCCTTGACCGTGCCTAGTCGCCGAGCCTTGGCAGGACTTGGTGTTGCCCAGCGACTGGGACTTGGACTTGGTTTTCGACTTGGACTTGTCGCGCTGCTGTTGGCAATTATCAAGCGCAGTGCATCAGGCTGGGAATGCCAAAACGACTGTAGACAAGTCCACTTCGCTGTGTGTGTGAGAGTGTGTGTGTGTTACGCGCGCGCGTTCGTGTGTGTGTGTGTGGTAAATAGCTCAAAGCCACGAAATTGCTTTTATCGCCGCGCCAAAATCGCCAATTGCGCAAAAATTGAAAGAAAAAAAATAATAAATATATATATATATATAATAAAACAAACAAAGGCAACAACAAAAACTGTTAAACTAGCTGACCAGCCAACAGCTTTTGGGCCCTTAGTCAACCTACAACAACAACAACAACAGCAGCAGCAGCAGCGCATCGCGTGGACCCAGCGATAAACTCCAAAAAGAGCGAGGAAATTGCTAAAATATTACCCGAAAGGCATATTCGCTATGTGCATACATGTGCAACAACAGACCACAGATACAACAACGACAACAACAACAACAACAACAACAACAACAACAAACAGCGACTGCACTGCAAAATGTATAATAAAAAATTACAACAAGTGATCGTGCAGAAAATAGATCGATAAACCGACCCAAAAAATACGAAAAAAAAAACGTAATAATAAAAAAAAAAAATAATAATAAAAAAAAAAACGCCAACAGAATTGAAGCAGCATAAAATAAATAAAAGCGGCGTTGGGCACGTTTTTCCTACGTTCATTCTGTGCTTTTTCCACAACTACTTTTTTTGTGTTGTTGTTGTTGCTTATGCTGTTTCAATTTCAATTGTGGAAATCGCAGAAAAATCGCCAAAACGTATTAAGCAAACCGGTCGAGACAAACGGAACGATAGAACTTAGCTGGACTCTGGGCAAAAGGACTAGCCCAGGCCGGGCAATATTTATTAAACAAAGCCAGAAATTAATTTCACGACTTTTCTGTGCCTGCATTTGAGCTGACTCCGCCAAGCGTGCGTTGCACGCCCTCAAAAACAACAACGAGCCGAAGGAGAAGTGGGAGAAGAACTACGACCAGCGCCGGCTTCTTTATGCGCAGCTTGAACTGGCACTCAGCTTGAGCCAGAGACAGAGTGAGTGAGAGAGAGAGCAAAATGTACGACATAAAGCGCCTGGAAGCCGGACAACAGCAGCTACAACAACAACAACAACTACAACAACAGCAAATACAACAACAACAAGCTATTGGACATACCTTTAACGAAAGGTTGAGCGGCTCGGCGCCGCTACAGCTAACCTGCAGCGTTATCACGCCCACGCCGCCAGCCCTCCCCTCAGCAAAGAGCTGCTCCAGCAGCCCCATTGAAGCCACACACATGACACTGTTGACGCTGCGCCGACGTCGGGCGTTCCAGCGTCGCGCCTGCCTGCTCAGCATATTGGCCGCCTTTGTCTTTGGCATGGCACTGGGCGTCATTGTGCCCATGCTCGGACTGCCCGATTACTTTGCCAGCACCAGCAGCAGCAGCGCTGGCAGCGTTGAGTTGGCGCCCGCTGCACTGCTGCCGCCCAGCGAACAGCCGCTGAGCAGCAGCTACGATCGACCGCCGTTGCCCTACAGCGTCTCCTTTGTCAAAGAGGAGGCCGAGCAGCTGGAGCTCAGCGCCGAGCAGGTCTTCCGCAATGCCTTCCACCTGGAGCAGGATAAGAATGCGCCCGATTCGATGATAGTCAAGAAACTGGACACTAACGATGGCAGCATCAAGGAGTTCCACGTGCAGCGCACATCGAACGGTCGCTACCGCAAGGGACCGGAGCGACGTCTAACCAAAACCGTGCAGTCGGAGCGCAGTCGGACGCTGGCCAAGCCACAGCAGCAGGCGCTGCGGCAGTCGCACGAGAACGAGCTGCAAGCGGCGGGCATCATCGATGCGGACATCTATTGGGGCGAACTGGTGGAGCAGGCGTTGCCGCAGGGCTTTGCCGCCGAGGATCAGCACAGCTGGGAGCACTACGTGGCCAAGGAGGGTCAGGTGGTGCGGCTGGAGCACGGCTGCGGACGCATGCAGAACCGTATGGTGGTCTTTGCCGATGGCACACGCGCCTGTGCCCGCTATCGCCAGAACACGGATCAGATACAGGGCGAAATTTTTAGCTACTATCTGGGACAATTGCTGAACATTACGAATCTGGCGCCAAGTGCAGCGACAGTCATTGACACGACGACAGCGAGCTGGTCGACGGCATTGGGCGACATAACGCAGGCGCAGTGGAAGGAGCATCGGCCCGTGGTATTGACGCGTTGGCTGCCCGATCTGGAGCCGGCTGGCATACCGCAGCCGTTCCAGCCACTGGAACGGCATCTCAACAAGTACGATGTCTGGAATATAACACAGCAGCAGATGCAGATGCAGATGCAGATGCGGGATGCTGGTGCGGTCATGTCGCGGGGATTACTCAAACGGCTGGAGGTGGCTGCTGCCAGCGGCCAAACGGTTGATCATCAATCAAGCATGCTTGAGGAGTCATCCGCAACAGCATCCTCGACTGCATCGCCGTTGCCAGCGTCGCCAGCGTCGTCGTCGTCGGCACTGCTGCAGCGACTAATTGAATTGGCACAATGGTCCGATTTAATCGTCTTCGATTACCTGATCGCGAACCTCGATCGTGTCGTTAATAACTTGTACAACTTTCAATGGAATGCCGACATTATGGCTGCGCCAGCTCACAATCTGGCGCGACAGAGCGAGACGCAGCTGCTCGTATTCTTGGACAACGAATCGGGCCTGCTGCATGGCTATCGTTTGCTCAAAAAGTATGAGGCCTATCACAGTCTGCTATTGGACAATCTGTGCATCTTTCGTCGTCCCACCATCGAGGCGCTGCGCCGGTTGCGTGCCGAGGGCGCGGGTCGCCAACTGCACGAACTGTTCGAGCGGACGACCAGCCCGAATGTGCGTGATGTGCTGCCCTCTTTGCCGGATAAATCAATCAAGATTCTGGCAGAGCGCATCGATCGCGTGCTGGCCCAGGTTCACAAGTGCGGCGACAGCAACAAGAGCAGCTAATGAAACGAGACGATAACAACTGCAATGCATATACATATATAAATGATATATATAGAGATAAACAATATATATATATACGTGTGTGTGTATATGCATCTCTGACTGATAAGCTGTAAATATCGTTAAATGTATGAAAAACAAAAAGAATGGAGAGCATACGAAATGTTCGACTTGTTAAACATAGATGATTAATCTTAGTTTTGCGTTAAGTTAATCAAATGCCAAATGTTCACAACTGGCCCGCACGATTTAGTCAAGAGAATGCATGAATGAGAGAATGATGGAATGATGGAGCGAGCGAGCTTAACAGTTCCATTCATTCATTCACAGTTATAATTAATTAGAGTGTGGGGCGTGGCCAAGTACGAGTATTAGCAGGACATCAGATCAATAGCCGATCGAACATCTAAAGCGAGTATTAAGCATTATGAAGGAAAAGAACTTGTCTTTAAGCATTCCCCGTTTTTATTAGCCTTATCAACTGCTCTCTACACTTTAGTTATAGTCTTAAGATACGTTTTTTGTGATATTTTGTTTAAGCATTAGTGAAAACTAATTGTAATCTATAGGTAGAGATCATTTTTTGTATAATTTATTTGCCATTTTCCGTAAGCGAAACAAATAAAAACACACAAACACAGAAGAAATCAAATCGAATCGAATTGCCATGCTTTGTTGGGGTTACAGATGCAGATGCAGATGCCGATGGAGATGGAGATGGAGATGCATGCTGCTGATATTTGCTGCACGTTGCATATACGTATATGAGCACGCCTGCGCCAGCGAGAACTTACATAGTCATGACAATAAATTGTCATTGATCTTTTTTGCAGGTGAAGCAGATGCCAAGAGATGAGCAACGGCAACGGCAGCGGCGGCGGCAGCGGCAGCAGCTGCGATTGCTTCTAGTGCTCCACGGTTAACTACTCCCATGGCTGTCTCGTCTGTGCGCTGCATTTGTCAACTTGCCAGCGGAGCGCAGAGTAACTTGCCACAAAATGCTGCAGCCGCTCCACGTCTCTCTCTCTCTCCCACTCTCCCTCGGTCTCCCCCTCTCTCTCTCACTCTCTTTCTCTTTGCTTACAGGCACTCGAGTGGCATGGTTGTCACGCAGGCCGCAGACACTGCCTCCAACTCCAGCTTCAGTTCGGCCTCGGCTTGCTTTTCATAATATCTTCATAAGCATTTGAAGTGTCCCCCTCTCTCGCTCTCGCTCTCTCCCTCTCCCTCTCTCTTTTGCTCTTGCTATGTCTGTCTCTGTGTGAGTTTGAAATTCAAGTGCAGCGACGAAGCCAGAAGAAAGATGAAGCTGAGCCGGAATGAGGCAAAGCGCAGTTCAAGATACTTTCGTCGCACACACACACACACACACACTCACCAACACACACTCGCAGACATGTGTGTGAGCCCTGCCTCTGCACAGATAGCAGCCAGCAGACCCTGGTGCCGGGCCTCAGGTCCAGGCCATCTCTGGCGGCTGTCTCAGCGTCTGCTTTAAGATTTAAGATCGCTGCTCATTAAGTGCGTCCGCGTGTCTCAACGACAAGATGCTGAGAATGAGAATCTTTTGCGCGCGCTCTCTCTCTCGCTGTCTCCCGTTCTCTCTGTCTATAGCTCTCCCACTCTGGTGCAGCCTTGGCATGCGTATCTCAGGCTCTTTTGGGCTGGCTTTTCCAGCAACTCGTCTCGTTGCCTGGAGTTTTGCATCTGATTTCGTTGCGTATATTTTATTGGACACCAGAGTAGTTCACGTAAATAAAATGAAATGAAGTAAGGCAAGCAGCCAGCCAGGCAGGCAGGCAGGCGTCTGCAACTGGAACGAGACTGAATTATATATATATATCTGATATACATTTATATATTTATTTGCATATGGTCAGCAGTGTTGCTCTATGGAAATAGCTGAAGCACTTTGCTTACTTTCCACTTAGTTGCGCGTCACAAGTTCCATAAGAAATTCGAAAGGCTCCAAAATATAAAGAGCAGCAAATGTTTAGATAACCCGTTTCTCGCTCACAACACTCCTGCTAAGCGTGCATGTGTGTTTGTGTGTGTGTGTGTGTATGTGTCTGTTGGAGCTTAATAAAAATCGTTATGCTAGTTTAATAAATATATCAAATAACCTTTAGGACGTGTTAGGGAACTTGTGACTTTAACACGTTCAGAACTTGCTACAAACTCTTTAAGCATATCGTTTTACATTTCGGATACGCAAAATCAGAATACAGAAATCTTCTGTAGTTAAAATCAAAGAGATTTCCTTCATCTAAGCGAGGTAGACCATTAAACAATATAATAGAGCTCTTTGCAGCTCAAACATAAAAAAATAGAAACAAGAAATGTGGAGAAATTGTTGAGGTGGGTGCCAAGAGGGCAGACGACCTAAAGCCCACCAGCTGTGCCATTGTCGAAGCACACACAGACACACGCAGACAATCACACATTTATGAAGTAAAACTGCAAACACTTTGCATGTATGCTGTAAAATTTACCGTAAGAAGCAACAAATACAATGCCAAACAACAACATTAGCAGCAACAGCAGCAGCAAGAACAAGAGTATACAATTTTTATGATCATTTTTTATGGGGTTATTAATAAAAGTTTATGGACATGCGCCATAAGGTTCAGGCAACAATAAAACATAATGCGCCTACAGTTAGGATACGTGGCAAGGGTAGCTCAATGAATAATATCAATTGGTAGAACTAAGATATCAAAATCTGTCGAGAAATTGATATTAAATTGAACAAAGCGAGGTGTGTGATGGGAATGTTATAGTTGAAAAACTCTGGATGTATATAGATATTTATTGAGAGAGTTTTGAGGGACTGGAAATATAAAACTTAACGTGTTCATTCACAAACGAATTTTAAACACTTTGTTGACATTCAGGTGTGTGAAATTGTCATAAAAAAAGTTGAGTAGTGTAGAATTGAAGAACTTAAGTAAAAAATAACGTTTGCATTAATATACAATTAACTCTACTGCAAGCAAGAGTTATATTACTTCCGATAACTTTATGGTAGAGACTCTTCAAGTTGAGCTGTTGAAAGAGTGTGAATACTTGTATTTCAATTATAAATACAATATCTAAAGTTGATTATGTTATAAACCGATTTTTTTGGTAC
Organism: Drosophila navojoa; assembly: GCF_001654015.2. The sequence goes on from NW_022045866.1 coordinate 1,167,938, forward strand.
ATTAAAGAAATATATTTTCAAATCCCACATATATTTGAAAAGAATATAAATAGGATAAGAAAGCAAACGATTCTACCATTCTTCTATTTTTATTTAATTTATGGAATTTTTTATACAAGTTTCATTGATATGGAATATTTATGCATTTTTCCTGTTTAATTAGGGCTAATTTTATTTAATTTATTTATTTTAATTTTTACAAACATTCACAAAGCTATTCCAATAAGTTGACTCCAACCAGCGATTTATTACTATATCTACACTCTACTTTTAATGCTCTATCTATTATATTTTCTACATATACATATATATATTTCATTTTTCTCACATCTCCGTTGAACTGCCCTCGACGATTCAGTGCCGTGAGTTATTTTCGGTTAGTTTACATTGATTTGGCGAGTCTTTAAAGTTAGGCCAATGAAGTTGCAAGGCAGTTGAAACGATTCCTTTGGCTGACAACGCAACTCAAGTGTTTGGCTAGCTGTGCTGCTGCTGCTGCTGCTGTTGTTGTTGTTCCTGTTGTTGTTGCGTCGTCTCTGTGTGCACAATAATTTGCATACACACAGATACACACCAACACTCGTGCAGCATTTGCCTCTTGGCAAACTGAGCATGCAATATTTTCTCGTGTTGTATGTTTACTCTTTTCGCTTTTATTTAATGTCCATGTTGGTCGGGACCCGGCTCTTGTGGCACTTGTTGTTGTTGTTGTTGTTGTTGCTGTTTCGCTGCTTTTATTGTTGTTTTTGTAGCTGCTTTGCTTGTTGCGTTTACAGCAAAATTCTAAACAAATTGCTTCCGCACCTGCAGCTAAGAAAATCAATGCAGAAAACAAAAATCCACAAAGCAGCGCAGACACAGACTGGGGATCAGAGAACTATAAATATAGTATATAAATGTGTATGCATATATAGTTGATCTCATTGTATGCCTTGGTCAGCTAGCCGCACTTCAAAACTGAATTCGAAAAGAGAATTCCAATCAAAATAAAACATTTCCCAGACCGAAAGAAAGTGCCGGGGCTCTGGCTCTCATAACATATCATATCGTAATCCTGACAATAGGCCACTAAACTTTAGCAATAACAATGCGAACAGAACACAACTAATATTTACAAAAGAAAGGGTAAGTGCGACCAACACGAATAAAGAGACCATAACACACAGACACACACACACACACACACATGCACACCTATTTTCTGTTCCCCAAATTCGGTTTTTCTTTTCTTTTTAAGTGCGCGCGTCCCTTTGGGCGCTAACGAAATTACGTGGAAGGGCAGCAAATGTGCAGCAGGCTCTAAAGAAATTTACGATCGGCATTTGGATTTGAATTTATGAAAAACCTTCTTTCTTTTTTTTACACCTGAAAAAAAATAGACCCAAAAAAAAAAAACAGAAACAAAATAGACATAGAAGAACATCTTTAGAGATGCTTAACTGCTTTTCTTGGGAGTCTGGCCGAGCATCGACTCTCGGCCGGCTTGGTGACTGTGTTTCTTGTTAACATATGCTCGGAAAAGAAGAAAGAGAGATAAAATACTGATACGCTACAGATACTGAAGAAGAAGAAGATGGAAAAAAAACGGAGAATAACAAAAACAACAAACAACAAACAGAAGACTTAGGCAACGAACTTGCTCGCATGTGATTTGATAAGCATGCTGGGAAAAGAGGCAAATTTTGTATAAGCTTTGAGGCGACTCGTCTGTTCATACTAGGCTGCTGGCAATAATATAAGTTGTTTTTTTTTTATTTTTTATTCGTAAGTCAATTCATTTAACGATTTACTGATTAATTTAACAAACTGGTCAATGGCTCTGTCCCTGTCCATATTGACATTGACGAAGTGCAGAACTTTGTCTGGTTTGCGTATGGCTTCTAATATGCGTAAATAAATATGTTTTGGTGTAAATACCCTGTGGGTTAGGAATGGGCTGAAATGGGGTATAATAGGAATAATTTCACGGAATGGAAGGAACAGGGAGGGCTGAGTTGCTATTTGATGAGTTGATTTATCTGGTATCATTTAATTAATAAGCAATAAGGAATAAATTGAAGAATTTTATGTCTATCTTGCTACAAGTTGAAAATGATAAGCTATGTCTATTTTCATAGAGAATTTTTAAGTCTTTCTGGGCTTTCAAAAGCTTATTTATCTCTTCCTTTAAAAAAAGTGCTTTGAAATGTATAATGAGTAAATATTGTCTTTTATTTTCTCAATCATTATCATTATCAACAAATTAAGTAATCTTAAAGTATTTCATTTTATTTTAGGAATCTCAATCTGGAAACATATAACTTCATGATTACCCACAAGTGGCAAGTAAGTACCTACCGCAGTTCCTAAATATATTAGAGTCTATTAGAGATGCAAAGAACCAATACGCCTTACTATACAATATCTAATATATATACTAGATATATATTCCCCTCAAGTAAGTTAATTCCATTGCTTGCTGCCCTAGAGAGTATCTCTCTCGTCGCCCTTCTCTCTCTCTTTCTCCAGAGCTATTGAACATACGGCTTTCCCCAATATTCTTCCCAATTTTGGTCTTGCTCCGCTCTAACACACTAAGTCGAACCTGTTCGGCTCAGCACGGCTGTCCGGCTTGCGGGCCGCCTGTCCGTCCGTCTATTCACATTGTTCGAAATCTTTTTGGCCGAATCAGGTGAAGTGAGTTGATTGATTGCGCTAATTTATAACGACAATGGGTCAGATCGCACATGGACCTTTGAGCTTGGCCTGTTGTTACTGTCTGCGCAGTCAACTAACTGACTGACGGGCGGGCTGCCTAACTCTTTCTCTCTCTCTCACTTATTATCTCGCTTTCTCGCTCGCTCTTGCGCTTGCTCTCATAGCAGCTGGCTGTTGGAATCCATTAAACAACGCCTTTGCCCGGCCTTCTGCTGCGACTGTGGCTGTGGCTCTGGCTCTGGCTCTGGCTGCTGCTTGCCTGCCTGCCTGCCTGTTGCTGCTGCTGCTGATGATGATGATGCGCGCGCTGATGAATGAATCTTTTCAATTTTGAGATTTTCTTAAACGAATTTGTCAAAAAGCCTCGGAGGGCAGTGCGCAGAGCGAGTGCGTGAGGGCAATGGCAGCAGGGGCACCAAACCCTATGCAAAACTAATGAAATTAATGTTCGTTGCTTAAGTCTTTTGTTTCTGTGGCTTACACAAACTCTCTATCTCAATCTGGCACTCTCTCTTTCGCTCTTCGCTCTTCACTCTTTAACTCTTGTTCCTTACAACATTTGCTTTTGTTGACCTTGCTCTGGCAATGCATTTGTGAGAGTCGCCTTGGGCAACTTTGCAGCAGCAGCAGCAGCAGTTTAAGAGCTAGCAATGGTCTGGTTAATTGCTCATGATTGAATTATAAATACATGCAAAGCCAGCTACAGCTGGCCAGCATCTGAGCTAATGTGCCACATAATCAGCTGCCGGCTTACCAAATCAGACACATGCATCGCTCGGCCCAAATCTGAAAACAATCTACAAAGCAGGCAGTCAAGAGAGAGAGAGAGAGAGAGAGACCGTCAAAGATACAAATTTAATAAATTATAAGCCTACAAGCTCAGCTAGTAAATGTGCTTAGACAGAGTCCAAACAGAAACACGCACACACATGCACACACGCACACCAAGTGAGATGCTGTGACTGTGACCAAACACTGAGACGAGCTTTAACACCTCGGCACAACAAGGCAAACATTTGGCTAGCCAAGGGAAAACCTTAAGACGAGTTTCAGTCAGGCATTAGGTACTTTTTGTATATATATATATATATCAGTATGTGTATGTGTGTGTGTGCTTATACCTTTATATATAAACGAGACACAGCAACAAATTAACAAACACCTGAAAGCGAACCCAAACCAACGAAATCATTCGTCGCTCAGCTCGTTCGACTCGACTCGACTCGACTCTCATGCGGGTTCGTTCATGTCGAGCCCATTTTCCAATAATTAAAAGCTTCACTCCAACAACAATAGCAAGAGAGTAGTAGAAGAAGAATATGAAAAACAAACAGTTTGACTCAGAAATTCAGTTCGAATTAGATGTTTGTAGGCGTGGCTTAGACAGCCCATCGTGAACGATGGGAGAAATTCAAGTATTTTCTTGATGAATATTTTTGTTAATAAATGTTGCAAGCGTTGTCAAGTGGGCTAACAAATGGTTTTCTTCAGTTTATTGAACTGTAACGGAAGTTCGTCAGAGCCAAACAGAAATACTTGGAAAATGTAGAAAATATGAATATGAATTTGAATTTTAGATATAGTGAGGATGATAGGCAGAGTCAAATTTAAATGGAAATTGAAATGGTTTTTATATTTTAATTAATTTTTACATTTATTTATTCATTGAAATATTTATATTTTCTTAGATATATATTTTTTATATTTCTAGTTTATTTTCTATTTCGAATTATAGCAATTATGTACTTTTTTCGAGAAAAATTAAAAATATTTGATAAACGTTTTTGTGTTTTAGTTATAATTCGATAAAAGTTGGGATGGTAAAAATTTAAATTATTTATTACTATTTTATTTATTTCTATTTACGATTTCTAGTTTGTAAAGCAACAAAATTTCATCATATTAAAGATAATAGTCAGCTATATTTTTAATAGAGAAGAGGATGGTGAACACTTATGAGCTCCTCTATAAATAAACCTATACCTCATATATTATAAAATTAGAGACCATTATAATATTGAGGCATTTCAAAACCGACAATACCAACGCTTCAGTCTAGTTAACTAATTTCGGATTTGCCAGTCAATTGCACATGATTAACTTGTTTATGATGTATATGGCTAACAATCTCAATTTAGTTACTCATATGTATTCAGATAGCTCATTCATATTCGCATCTCATATGTTCCACGCTTCCATTATTTGTTATAATTACAACAATGTCCAACACATGTGCTGTATATATATCTAACAAAAGTGAGTGAACTTCAGTTGAGTTGTGTGGACCTCCCGCGGCTGGCTAATGTAAATGCCAGCTATGGGCTCTAATCATTGATCATGGATCAGTATTAACATCAGTTTAATTAGCTGCTATTTTTTTTTTTGGGGTCGCACCCCAATCACAGCAAGTTGTTGACCTTCACTTCTTAAGCGAGTTCGCGTTCTACAAAACACTCGGCTCAATTGCCATAATCTGCATAATGAAAATTTATGATTGCTCTATGATAGATCTTTTGACTATGCGCTCTAGTATTTATAAGTACTGACAGAGTGTGTGCTGTAAGAGTGTGTGTGTGTGTGTATGTGTGTGCGGCGCCAGTGCGACAAATGCCACTTAATTGCTTAGCCAATTGGCAAAGTTAGCTATTCTAATGCATGTTAGCGCTTGTTATTCAACAACATATTTAAAACACTTTAAAGTCGCGTTCTCACAGATCTATTTGCATGTGCTCATATATATGTGGCTCATGTGTATATTTATAGTTAAATGCCTGCGTTTCCAAACTGTAGCGAACTTTATTCAATGCCATTTTGGCGCCGCTTACAGCTGCCAGCCATGCATACCCTTGCAGTGGGTAGCTTAGACTGTTGATTCATGAGGACAATAACATATATTTCTTTTTAATTAGTATAAAAGATGCATACGTTTTATATATAAATATAAATACTGTATAGAATGCAGAATTTATATAATATTATTTAAGTACAGCTTAGGAAATACAATATCTAAATACATGCTGAGAACACAAAAAAAAAATGTAAGTTAAAATTGTAGTAATTAATTTGAAAGGGAAATGATTTTATATTGATGATTTACTTTATATATAAATTAATTAACAGAATTATGGTATAGAAACATATTTTAGATATTTTTAAATGAATTTGATTAATATAATATTGCAGAAAAATGTCCCTATAAAAACTATTTTATTTGAATATTGATAAATTAATAATTTAATATTGATAGCTTATATTGTAGATCTTTTTTACAAGCATTTAAATATTTGATAACTGTTCTGTAAGCCAGTTGAGATATATGTAACTCTGAAATGCTTTTCTTCTAAACATATACTCCTATGTAGATGTATATATAGGGCATCTGCTAGTCATCCTCTTCTTCAAAACTTCCTTGCAAGAAATCAAACGTCGCCTGTGCTCATTCTTGTCTTTAGCGTGGGCGAAGCTGTTGCCGTCGCTGCTGTTGCATACAATATCGATTCTAATTGTAGTTGTCCATTGTTGTTGCTGTCGCTGTTGTTGTTGTAATATTGCATGCAAATGTCTGTAGCCGTTTAATATTAACAACCTTCAAACGATGTTTAATAATTATCAACAGTCCGATCAAATGCTCGCAATAACAACTGCAGCTGACTTGAAGTTTCTGTCTCTGCAAGTCTTACCTAAAGGCATACACAAATAATACATACATATATGTATGTGTGCATCGCTAGTATTCTATAGTTGTCATTGTGTTAACTTTCATTAGCTTTCTAATGCCTGTTTGCTGCGCTTCGGTTTTGCCGCCTGCCGCCTGCTGCCTGCTGCCAATCGTCATTTCATTTTACTGTCACTCAAATCTTTTATAAGTTTTTCTTTCTCTTTAATTTTTGTGCGATGCTTGGGCCGTTGCGTCGCTTCTTACGGTTGTTTTTCTCTCCTCTCATTCACTCACTTCGCGCTCCGTCGTCATCGTAACAAAACGAGCGTCTATTGTAAATATTTTTCCATTATTTTCCATTAGTTTTCACTCGTTTGTTACATTCCCCGATTGCTGTGTTTTCATTTGATGTTGTTGTTGTTGTTGCTGTTGTTGTTGCTGTTTAGTGTTTGGTGTTTGGTGTTGGCGTGGTCGTTACACAGGTTGTTCTGCTTGTTGTTGGGGTTCCTGCTTATGGGATTCTTCTTTGCTTTGGCATATATTGGTTATTATCTTTGAAGCGCATCGGCTTTACTGCGTTCATGCTCAAGCCTCGATGTTGCTGTTGTTGTTGTTGTTGTCTTTACTGTTTGTTGTTGCTGTTGTTGTTGTTGGCGTTTTCATCGTCGTCGTTGTCGCCTGTGCGTATTTGGCCAGTTGACTGGGCGCGTGAGTGACGGAATGATGTTACCCAAAACCAGTTTCATTGACAATTATACACACACACACACACACACACACTCGCACACATACACTCAGGCAGAGTCGCAGATCTGGCTGCAGCCGCATTCAACATCCACAGGCGCTCATTATGCCAGTGTCGCGCTCGTTGATCAAACTTTGCAGCAACGTCTGCTGCTGCTGCTGCTGCTGCTGCTTCTTCTTCTTCTGCTGCTTCTCAGCTTGTTTTTGGTGTTTCACTTTGATGGATGACTGACAAAGGCAGAGCAGCAGCACCGACTCGATCAAGCATACGCAATGTGTGCTCCGTCGTCTGTCCCACTGTCCGTGCGTGTCCGTCGTCTCGTCTGCCTGTTTATTTGTCTTGTTTGATTTGAGTGCACACACAACTGTCATTGTCGCTGTCAAATCGCATTAATATCACAGAGCTGTCAAATTACAGCCGAACCGCAGCCAAATGTTTGCCCAATGTCCAATTTACTTCTCTCTCTCTTTCTCGCTCTCTCTGTTTGTTTCTCTCTCGATCTGTGGCTATCTCGCTCGTTTGGTAACTCAATTAAAATGTTATTCATGTTGCGATGGCTGAGCTGAACGTGGCTCAATTTTTTGGTTTTTGTTTTTTCGGGTCCACTAACAGCCATCATTAGTTGGTGAAGAGGCGCCAGGCGTTTGGCGCGTCCAATTACCAACAAATAAACAGCAAATTATTTTGCTACCGCCGCCTCGTTTAATGTTAATAAGCCCAAAATTACGCGACTCTGATTGGTCTATTTGACAAACGTGCTGAAACGTGTCTGGCGCAAGTCATCATCATTGCCGTTGTTGTTGTTGTTGCTGTTGCTGTTGCTTCTCATGTTGTTTGGTTTGTTTTTGGTTAATGGCTTTTTGGCTGGGTGCTAAAAGCGGCCTTTTGGGTAGCCATCTTTTGTCAAACGAAAATGGGAGGGCCTGCTCAGCGAATCTTTGCTGAGGAGCTGCTGTCAGCGCAAGTTCGTGCCTTAAGTCTTTCGTTTTTTTTTCTCTTATTTTTTGTGATTGTTATTGAGCTGCCAATTGCTTAGGCCAATTAGCTAGCTATTGTAGGTGCGCCAAGCACATGAGCACGTTTAATTACTTAATTAATTTTTGCGATAAAAAAATCAAGAGAGACAAAAAAAGGCAGCAACAACAACTAACATAGCCGCCCACCCCCACTAGATAAGATCGGCATGCAGTTCAGCTGAAGATGTAGAAGAAAAACTAAATGAAAACTGCAATGAAGTCTATTTATGACGTCTCAGACAAATGAGAAAACCCAAAAAAGCAATCCCAAAAGGCATTGTGAAGCCATAAAATTGCTAACTGTTGCGCAGCGTTGGCAATTAAAGAACTCACACACCAACACACACACACACACGCACACGCACGTAGTTACTCAGTGTGTGGCTTGCGTTTGCTCACTCACATTCTGTTGCCCTCGCTAAAGGTGTCGAAAGTTCAAAGCTACAACAGCTGCATTTTATTTTTATAGCCAAAAGAACTGAGCGCCCCCACCCAAGAAAACGAAATAAAATAAAAAAAAACTGAAAAAAAAACGAGAAAAAAATGTAAAAATAAAGCAACCAAGCAAGAAAATATATTCCAAAGTCAAAGATTTCAGTGCTCCTCTGCGCCTGAACTGCAATAAATCTTTTAACGACAGTTCATCGCATTTTGGTTCTTGGTCGCCTCAGCTTGGCACTTGATGCATTGACTTCGCTCTCTGGCAGTTCATTAGAATTGTAAAAGGGGAGCAACAACAACAACAGCAACAACAACAACAACAATAGCAACATGAGCAACAGATCAACATAGAGAGCGCAGAGCGCGTGGCTAATCTTGCGCATCCAAATCAAAATCTTCAAATAGCTTTCTGTTTTGGCTGAGACGCGGGTCCATGCCCAAATCTGGACAGGCGTTGTCCCAGTTACGACAAAAAGAAAAATACAACGTCAACAAAAGAACAACTACAAAATAAGAGTGCTTATAGAAGGAATTGACGAAGTTTGAATGCTCTTCATTAACTGAAGGCAGGATTATTGATTGGTTGGTGTTGATTGCAGGATATTGATGTAATATTGATATTAATGTTGATCTAAAATGCTATGAGTGACTGATAGACATATCTGTATATAATATATCTATGAAAGGATATATACGTATAAAAGGATATATAATAAATAAAAGGATATATAATACATATTGCTGTCCTAAATATGTTCAGAAAACAAGAGTTCTGTCAAAATCTATGCCAACTTGATATAATTATGTATATCATTATTATATGTTATATATTGGCAATATAAATCAATAAAGAAATTTCCTCTCATGCACAAACATCTTTAATTTATACAAATATACACATAGTATACTAAATGAGTTCACACATATCAATTTCAGATCGTGCACACTCTCCGTTAGTGTATTAAGAGTCAAAGCCGACATTTGGTGCTTCATCAAATTATGCTAATCAGCTTTGGGTTGCTTTGCTTGGCGCGCTTTGGTCTTTTAGTATTGGGTATATTGGGTATTGCTTTTTGGGTTTACTGTGATTAATTGCATCAGCAGGTTGCATCTCTAGTGTGTTGTTGTTGTTGTTGTTGCTCTGGCTCTGGCAAAGGCGTTAGAGCTGCATAGATAACGCTGCGTTCTATTTAGAATATTTATTTCTCTTTAACCTTGTTAGCAACACGCGTGCTGTTTGTATGTGTGTGCTTGCGTGTGTATGTGTGAGTGTGTGCGATAAGCTAATTCTAATTCCTTTAGCAGCCTAATGTGTTTATAATTAACATGCGGGTCAACTGGCTAACAGCCACAACAACAACAACAACAACAACTAAAGACCAAAGTTTGACTTATTGCCTAGTACACGAGGGCGTGGCTACACTAACAGCGAACAGCACGCCTCTTGGCACAGCAGCACAAGAGCGAATAACAACAACAGCAACAACAACAAATTGCAGCATCGACAAGGTCTAGCCAAACAGTAGCCGCAGTTGTTGTTGGTGTTTGATTACAATTTGCGCGCGTTGATCGCAAAAAAAATATGTTTATATATACATATATGTATACAGATATATATGTATATGTGCAGCAAAAAATTGAGCAACAATTTTTTGTTTGCCTGGGCTCTTGTGGCGATTCTTATGGTCACGTCGACTTGTCTTACACTTGCGTGAACATGCCCCCAAACACGAACCCATGTGCCCCGCCACCTGACGCCTCCCACCTGCCAGCCTGCCAGCGCCCAGTGTTTTGGCCAACTTTTGACTTCGTTTTCGTTTACGTTTTTGAACGCGTGTAAACGCAGTAGCTGCAACATGTTCGGCTGCTCGATTAGCATTTGAAACGTGTGTAAAATGTTATCGATGCTCATAAGAATCAACGTACAAATGTTTGTTTGTGGATATTGTAGCAACTATATGTACATACATACATATATGGTAACTATCTGCCATCGTCTGACTTTACGATTTCAGTCCGAGGCGTGACTTTTATGCGCATACAAGTTTTGGCCAATATCATTATTGATTGCGTATCGAAAGTGAACGTGTGAAGGTGAGCAGTCAAATAAGGCACTTAACTCTAGCGCTTATCTAGAGCATGCATATAGTTATTTTAATTTGATTTTAAAATGCAAAAGTTTAGAGTCTTGAGAAGTAAAGGTAAACGTATTTAAAGTGAAAGATTTGTTTTTGAACAGTAAACGGTCCTAGTAGATCTTAACAGTGCGCGCTTAATAGTTGAGTAAAAAAAAAAGAATACATAGTCGGGGCTTGATAGGCAGCCCATGATCTATTTAGCTTATAAGGTCCAAGTGAAAGATGCGCTCGAATGTCTGTTTGATGTCATTGCAGCTGCCAGGCAGTAGAGTTTTTTTCGAGACTTTGTAAAGCGGCTACGTCTTCCCGTTTCACTTCAAATTGATGGCTGAGATTAAGTCGCCGAAACTTGATAAGGTCTACAAGATTAGCTGCTGTCTGACTTTGGTTGATCTTGGATTAAAAATTGAGCATAGACTTCTCCAAGCCAGCAAACGTATTTCGATTTTCTTCTGCTTCTCTCTTTAAACATAATAAAAGTGTAAATAGTTGTTAATCAACTAATTATTGCTCTCTAATCTGCTCTCTCTCCTCTCCAAAAATAAAAAATTATATAACAAAGATAATTTTAGTATTTTTAATGTTACCTAATTTCTGGAAACTTTGTTCATTGATATTATGCTCTTTTGAAATTCCTATAAAATGACTTGAGGTTGTTAACAGCTCCCAAGAATATCTTCATTATTATGTTTTAAGCCTAACAAAAATTGTAAATTAGTTTTAATTAATTATATAAAATATCATCATCAGTTTGCTTTGGCTTTACAACTCTCTCACAAATTCAATTAAATTAGATTATTAATTTTATTTAGAAATAACTTTGTAAAAGGTGTTTTGTGGTAACTTATTTAATTTGCAGCGGCATTGAACCTTGCCCTAAAACTTAAATATCATTGAAATGAACAATTTCTTGCCTGCCAACAGCAACAGCAACAGCAGCCGCTGCAACCGTCGCAGCAGCAGCTTTTAGCTGGCTTAAAGAAAAACCTTTTAAATGCTGCCAGAGCTATGAAAAGTCACGAGTTTTGCTATTTTATTTATTTTTTTTTGCGCTCGATGCCAAATGAAATAGATAAAAATAAAACATAATGTTGACCCGCTTGGCATTAGGACCAGACAATCCAGTTGCTGTCGTTGTTGCTGTTGTTGTTGGCCCGGCCAGCGGTAGCTGCCAAAATAATAATGGCCAAAAAGTGCAGCGGGCGTCAATTTCAGCGACCCGGGCTTATTAAGCAATGAAATACTATATAATGCCCGCGACTGTGATTTATCACATGCATCGCCGCCAACTGAACTGATGCCCGGCCACTGATGGAAGGGGGCAGCTGGGTTCCCGAAATCATTTTTTCCCCAAATACCCTCAGCCCAATGCGGTGGGGTGAGTTGGGCATGATGGTTATTGTGGCAGCCAGAGGACCGTATGGCTATATGGTATATATGCTTGATCTGGCTATGTCTGTCAGTCTAAATTGATAGATCATACTCCATAAGATTCATCCTTACCAGGATTTTAATAAAGATCAATATGTTAGTCGGTTTGGACTATAAAAGCTAATATATTAAATGATGAATAATGAATATTTTCGCAGTTTAGATACCTTTTCGCATCTCCAGATAGTAGATAATTTGTCTTCAATGCTTAGAGATATTCTTTTTAGTAGGTTTGTGCCTCAGAAGATGACACTGATTCTGAATAATGCCCACGTTGAATACCACTTCCATTCAGCGCATATAACAAAGACCTAACTCTGTTATTTATATACATTTGAATGCCATAATTCAGCTTAGCAAAAACTTCGTCAAGCAAGCTCTTCAGTTACCCAAGCTCTTCAGTAAACAAGAAACCTTAAATGAGTAAAACAACAACTTCAAGCAGACTTTAGGATATCTCCTAGTCAATCAGTTCTGAGCTAAACACTCGTGTTGCTTGTTTTTGTCGTAGTACGTCTGAAGGCGGCTTTGACGATGCCCACGCAAAAGATATTGCGATATATAGGTTATGCCTAGGTAATGGAAAATGGAAAATGGAAATATACTTGTAAGCAGAGCAGACCAAATGAGAAAATTCAGGAGGAAAAAAAAAGTGCCCCAGCAGTTGACATTTGTGGCAGGCGCAGTAATTGACGCGCCGCTTGTCGATTGTGTTGCAAGAGGCGCAAATCGAAATAAATTTTGAAAGAGAAAATGGAAATGGAAATGGAGGGCTGCTATTGCTGCTGCTGCTGCTGCTTTCCATTAACAAGCACGCTCGTAACTTATTTGACACGCGCTGCAGCACCTATATATACATATATATATAGAGATGTCTGCTGAGCTGGCAATATGCAAATGTTGCGACTGCTGCGACTGCTGCATGCTGCAGTATCTGCAGCACGTCATCAACGGTAGCCCCATCTATGGCTTGGGTTGTACTGGTAGCTCTTAACTGACAATGTCATAACCCGCCTCGCTCGCTAGTACCGCTTAACGGTTAATGCATTTAAGCTGAAATTATGAGCTGCTGCGACAGCTAGCCAAAATCTTTGATTGTCAGGCAGCTGAGCCAGCCAGCCAGATATCCTGCCAGACATCCCGCCAGCAGCTTTTAACAAATGCGTAATGCTTGTACGTCGCGCCATGATTTGCATTTGTTGCAAACTTGTGGGCAGGAGGAAAAGGAAGAAATGCGCACAAGTCTGGGGCGCTCTGTTTGCATGGAAAGTGACTCACGCGGCGCGTTCGTTGCCTAAGTCTTTTGTTTTGTATGCGCTTGTCACTGTGACAGACAGCCCAAGACTTGGCATTTTTTTCTCTTGTTTTGTTTGTCGTGTTTCTTTTTTGCTTGTGTGTGCCACCCCCCGCTCGCCTTTGGCTTTGCCCCTTTTTGGCAAAACGTACGCACTTCATAATTCAATCAAACTGAAACATTTCGCAATCCCACACAGAAGGAATTTATTGTTCGGCTCACAATTTTTCAATTGCATTTGGGGCCGACCGACACACGTTTCGAACGACTGACCAACTGCTCGACAACTGTCGCTGCGCTGGCTGCGCTACGTCAGACCTTGTCTGTCCCGTCCAGTGTCCACAGTCCGCTGTCAGTCTGTCAGTCTGTCTGTCTGTCTGTGTGTGTGTGTGCCAGAGCTAGAGCTTGTCTGTCTCTGGGACTCTATTTGAGCCAATTGTACATTTCCTCACCAGGCAGCCGCCCAGCTTCGTTGGCTCAGCTTCAGCGCCAGCTGCATTTTGCCAATGTTTCTATTTCATGCACAACTGTCAACTGTTGTTGTTGTTGTTGCTGTTGTAGCTGTTGGCTGCTTGCCAGCATGAAATTGTTAACAACATTTGTAGCTGTTGCTCATTGCCGACCACACTGCGTGCAGTTCGCCTGCCGCCTGCCGCCTGCTGCCTGTTTGATTTCAGCTCATATTGACAATGAAAGCCGTTGCTACTTCAAACGCCGGCATTTTGTTGTTGCTGCCGTTGCTGTTGCTATTGCTTGATAGTTGGCTGTGCCCCTACTGACAGGTTAGCAAAAAGGCAAAACAAATAAACCGCAAAAAGGCGACTTGGATTCGATTCGTTTCGTTTCGATTTGATTTGATTTGAAAATTCCACCGCCAGGGCAATAAACATTTTTAGTTCACTTTTTATTTTTGTTTTGCGGCTGTTGAAACATTTTTTTGTAATTGTTTTTTTTTTTCTATCTATTTTCTGTTAGCTATTTTAGCCAACTTATGGCATTGATTTATGTGCATTTTAACAAACATTTTACGAATTTGTTGCAGCTTTTTACGATGTTTTGTTTTTTTTTTTTGCTTTAAGTTTTTTTTTTTTTTTTCGCATTCGAGCCGAGACTTATCTTAATCTAAAACGAGCTGCGGCTTCTTTAAGTGATTGCTGGATGCATAATTAGAGCTGAGCCGTTGTGAAGCTTCGTTGGATGCGACTTTGCCTGAGGCTGAGCATTTTTGCTGTTGTTGTTGTTCTCTGTATTTTTTGTTCAGCTTGTCATGGCGTTGGCAGCTGCTGGTGTGTAGGATAATATGCCCGGCATTATGCGAGTTTATTAATAACTGCATTTTATTCGGTTCGTATCTTAGCTTTATCCGCTTTTCAACTGATCTTGAAAGACAAGCGGCATCTAATTGCTGAAAGAGCAAATATTTGCCAAGCAATTGGCTCTGTGGCTAAGCGTAAACCCAATTGCAAAACATTTTTCTATGGCTTTCGTTTTTTGTTTTTCGTTTAAATACCCTGTAGATGCGGGGAGGTATCTAAGGGGTGTACAGCAAATATTTTTGCTCTGAGGCATTTGAAAATAGGAAATCATTAAAGACTTAATAATCTTAACAAATATCGGGTTTCCTTAAATCATAAATCAATGCCTGATATTTTTACTCTCTTATACATCCAAGGCGAGTGCAGTTATATAAATTGTTAAATTCTTGAAGTTTAATCCACATCGATAATAATTGATTTTTAATTATAAACTACATTCTAAAATTATTACAACCACATATGTAATGCATCTACAGGGTATTTTCAAGTCTAAACACACTGGCAAATCAATTATTTGCATGCCAAACTACGCAACAAACGCAGTTAACAAGCGAAGGCCGTCAAAACATTTGCATTTTGACGCTTTTGGCTGTAGTTTGTAAACGGACTGGCAACAACAATCCATCAAATAGCAAAGTGCAAGGCAGCAACTGTGCAGCCAATCAATAAGGATTTGTGCAACTGACAAGATTTACCAGATAGAGCAACTCAAAACTGACAAACTCTATATACAACTATCTCTGTCTGCATTTCTCTCTCGCTCCTGCTCAACTTTCACATGGCAACTTATCTGCTAAGTCTGGAGAGTCTTTTAAAAGATCGTTTTCTATGCATCAGCGTTTGAGTGCGCTTTGCATTTAGCTGAGAGATTAAGGCCCCAGAGCGCTGACAATTTCCGACTTTGGCTGCGGCAAGTGGGTCGTGCATATGCACTTCAAATACCAATGGAAATAAGAAATTGAAATAGAAATGGAAAAAAAATCTGCTGCTATTAATGCCTGCCGCGTGGCGAGTTTACGAGTGGAAATATTTTGGCATCGTTTTGACCAGCAAATGCCCACGAAATGCAGCTAATTCAAATGGGTTTCCATTTGAGTTTATTTCCTTTGATTTTTGTTTTTGTTTCCCTCTTTATTTCATTGGGAAAGTGGGTTAACCTGTCACTTGGCTGCCGACTGCCCAGGCTGACAGGCCAACCAGCCAGACAGACAGCCAGCCAACTTCAACTGCGATTGCGACTAACGTCTACGCATGTGCGGGAATCGCCAAAAGGCCTTGACTTAGTTGCAACTGCAACTGCAACGCGGCGCACATTGCCGCGGGGCGTCGGCCACGGTCTGGTCTGGCCAAATTAAACCTAAAATGTCAGACGATTAGATAAGCGGCTGCAATTCTAAGATGAGCTCGCTGCGCTCTAGGCGATAGCCGCACAGACACACAGACCGCGAAACGGACAGCCGCAGAGTGGAGAGGCCGAGCAGCCGGTTTATATTGCTTTTTTCTTCTTCTTCTCGGTTTTTTGTGGACTCTGTGCTCTTGGCTCACACGCACTGCGGCCGACTCCTACAAACTATAAATCTGAGCAGCGCTTGTGATTAGTGGGCAACACAAAAACGTCAATGCCTGGCCAAGACACACTCACACACACGCACACACACAGCAACATGCACTAGCTCGCAAATTAGGTTAAGCCAATATTTTGCTAGACATACAAGTGCCCACAATAACAACAAGAACAAATAAGAATGTGGCAGTTGGATGTAGGCGACTAAATAATACGCGCTAAAGACTCGAAGCAACTTAATAATAGGATAGAAAGGGGAGAGGAATGGACATTTTCTTGTGTAAAAACGTAAGGGAAAGGAAGACAGGAGCTATTGAACTGTGAAGCTCTTAAGCTTTGGAGTAGAACTCTAAAATATCTATATATCTATTAATGTATATATGCCTTTACTCATATTTCTGTCTAATTATATATCTGCATCTTGTATTTGCATAACTCTTTATTTCTATATATACATATTTATCTATATATGAGACAGATCGGGAAACATTTCATCAGAGATTCGTCAGCATATTTTATCTATCGTTTAAATTTCTATTTTGTCAGATCTAAAACTGTTCAAAGTAAAATATTTAATGACTCTTTAAGCTTTATAGAAGGAGTTGGCATATAGTCTGCATACAATTTAAGTATTTAGCTTAGTTGATAAGTACTTTAATGCCGCTCTCCTCTCCTCTATCACGAGTTATAATTTTGCCGGACAATATTATTAGCCTCCAATAATATAGGCAGGAAAATTTTCACCCGCAACTATATAAGTATTCGACACAACCCCATATACTCCTTTTCACATTGCTGATCGGGAATAACAACCTGAACAGCCGCAACGCCCACCCGCCGCAAGTTGCCTGCTGCTTGGCTGCTTGGCTGTTGGCTGCCAGTACCAGTTCATCAAAGCGCAAGAATTTTGAGCGGCGCGCAAATATTTTAAACACGAAATACTTAAGCCAAACTAAAAAATAAAAATAAAAATAAAACACAAAAAAAAAAGAAGGAGACCTGGCTAAAAAGTTCAAAATCATAAATTTCAAACGATATTAGGTTAGCTGCAGCAGCAGCAGCAGCAGCAACAGCAGCCGGCGTGTTGATGATATGGGCAACAACAGGCAGCAGGCAGCAGGCAGCAGTGAGAACCTCTACCCTGCTGCCGCTTGCCCCCTATAAGCAATCCTCCCCCCCTTCCAATGCGTAGCTGCGGCTAGAGACTTGAGACTTGAGACTAGCAGCGCATGGAGCACATTTTCTTTTGTTGTGCGAATGCCGTGTGGATTTATTGATTTTGGTCAAAAGCCATGCTTAAGCGTAAATTATGTGCTGGCCAGACGAGACAGCCAGCCGGGCAGACAGCCAGCCAGTTAGATCCTTGTGGCAGGCGGCGATGAAAGCCACTGATTTGTGGCGCAGTGCAACGCGGTTGCCGCCTGCTCATAAATCCAGACAATTTCATAACCCAACAGCACATTTATCAAATCAAGCGTTTGCATCTATCTAATTAAGCCGCGGCGACAAATTTGCCAAGTGTGAAAATCACATAAGCCACGAAAATCAAAAACAAAAAACAAAAAAATTTATAAAAAACAAAAATAAAAGAGAATTGCAAATTATTATTTGACGCAATAAAATGCGGCACAGCAAACTGTGTCAGCCTGCGTTCAATCTTGGCCAGCAGCAGCAGCAGCAGCAGCCGCAGCGACAAGTGGCTTAGATATCGCATAAAGCAACGATTTAATTAGACGCTGATAATTATTGTACAACATTTGCCGACGCCGCCAACGTTTCTGGGGCAAGTGGCAAGTGCAAGTCGCAGCTGGCAGCGGGGGCAGCGGGGGCAACGGGGCAGCGGGCCAACAGGTACTTGCAGCATTCACATTTTGCTGTTGGCTGTTGGCCGTTGGCCAAGTTTTCTCGCTATCTCGGTTATGTTAGATTTAGCTAATTTCCTAAATTGGTATGGCTTGATATTTGCAACGCCAGGCGCCGCATAATTTATTGAGAAAACATTATGTTTCTTTTTTTCTGATTTTTGGTAGTGGAAACAACATGATATTCAGTTGGCAACTGACACGAGCTTTGGTGTTAGCTGTATGCAAGTGCATGGAGTTAAATGATTTGCGTGCCCATGATATATGAATATTAAGACTGAGCATAGAAAGCGAAAAGCATTTAAGAACTCATTAAGAAGTCATTTGAGAGTGGAGTAAAGAAAAGGAAGAGTAAGAGAAAATTGAATAGTGAAAACTTTCACTTTGGCTTTTAAGAGTTTTCTATTGATTATACTAGACATCAGAATAGTTTTGTATCTGTATCTGTATCTGTATCTGTATCTGTATCTGTATCTGTATCTGTATC
>NW_022045866.1:1186596-1201497 GCF_001654015.2 Drosophila navojoa
TCTGTATCTGTATCTGTATCTGTATCTGTATCTGTATCTGTATCTGTATCTGACAAATAACATTGGCTCATTGTCCATCAACATAACATGGCTAACTCAACTGCCCACATCAAGTGATAGAAAAGTTATTATGCAAATTTTGCTCTTATTAGCAAAACAATAAAAAACATAACAATTGCAATTGACTTTTGAATATTTTAGCCCACGAACTCGACGGTTTTTTGCTGGCCCGAGGGGAAATAAAGCCACAGCTGCTAAATTTCCATTCGACAATCGAACATAAAACTCGCCGTGGCTTGTGGCAAAGCATATGCTCAATTACACATAAATATAGTTATATATGCTTATTATTTATATTTATTGCTTGACAATGAAGTGGTTCCGTATATATTTATAAATATACACGTTTATATACTCTATCGGAAATTTGTACAAATTTATTTGGCTACTGCTGCGGCTGCTGTGCTTCGGGTTTTTGGTCAGCTTTGGTCAATTGATCTTACAAGCTGAACGCCATGTTAAACACCCTGCACTCTTGTAATTTGTGTCCAAATGAAATAAAATTTATGAACATCGATTGCAATGTTGATTAGACGAAAGCCGATGCTGGCCGACGCCAAACATCGAAATGCCCAAATGACCAAATCTTAAGGCACAAAAAACCAGTTCGGGCCACAGCGCGGCTGGCTTTTCAGTTTGGCTTTGGGCTTTGCGCTGCTTAGCGGCCACTTGTAATATTTTTGGGCTTCTCCTAATTGCAATTTGATGTTTCGGTTCGCTTTTCTACGAAAATATAGTTGTACACACACATGCACATACACACATGCACACATTCAATTTGTTGTGCTGCACTTAGCGGCAGCGTGTGAAAACTTAACGAACGATGCAGCCAGGCTGCAGCCTCCTGCCTCCAGCCTCTAGCCACCTCCTCTGCTGCTGATCAGCCAGAGTTCTTCAATAAATCTGTTCATGTAGAGGTGCGAACACCCTCTCTCTCGCACAAACACACACGCTCTGTCCCTCTCTGTCTAACCAGTGCGTGCTCAATGTTTGGCGGCTCGGCTTTTTGCTTATGGTGCTAATTGATTGGTGCCAAAGTTGTATAAAAATTGGAACAGAACACATTTGGTTGGTAGGTGAGAGAGTTTTTGGCTACGCCTTGATTGCATTTGAGGACCGTTCTTTAAATTATGTTGTTGTATTTGCGCATTAATTAGCATGCGGTAGAGTTGTTTGTTGTTGTTGTTGTTGCGGCTGCTGCTGTTGTTGCGGCTGCTCTTATTATTGCTTTCCCATCGTCATGGACAGGCCCGAAAAACATTTCTATAATAAAGTTAAAATATTTAAGTTGCAATCTTTGCTCGACTCGCACTGAAGCCAAAAACTTTTTGATTGCAGCGCCGGCTTCAGCTTCAGCAGCATTCGTGCCCCGAAAAGTCACGAAATCTGTGCAAGAAACCGGGAAAAAAAAAAAAAAAAAGAAAAAGCGCCCAAAAAAAATCCGAAAAGAAATGAGAGAAAAAAGTGATTGATGGAAATTGCTCAAACTGTCATGTTTATGAACGTCCGCAGGATACGAAGCCGACAGAGCGGATTGTGGCTAAAATGTGCACGCAATGCGACAGCAATTTGCAATCAACCAAGTGCAGGTTGACTACATACTACAAGGCAGGCAGAACGAATAACAAATGCTCTACAAATATGAAAGGTGAGTAGGGGAGATAATAATTATATATAATGAGGTATAAGGGGATCAGACTAAAGAAACTAAAGAAACTAAAGAACATTATCGTTATTAGTAGACTATTAAATATATACTAAATAACTGTTTTACAACTATACTTTATTAAACAGTTTATCATTGAATATACAGAACTCTTTGAATAATATAAAAAAATCTTAGATGTGATAGAATCTTATATCTGAAACATTAGAAGGACAAATACACTAAATAAGTTAAAGAAAATATATGCTAAATTCTTGAAAAAATACTGCAGACTATCATTAACATTAATTAAATATGCAGAGAACTCTTTGAAATAATAAAAATCTTCGAACTCATCAAATCTGTTATATGAGAGAGAGAGAGAGAGATAGAGAGAGCTCAGATAAAAATTGCTTTGCAGAAACTGCATTTAGTAAGGGTATTCCGTCGCTCAGTTTGTCTGTTCTTCCCTTTAGATTTCTACCAATTTTCACTCACTTTGCTTGCCAGACTGTCAGGTTCTGTTGGCCTGTTGAGCCACACACAGCGTCAAGGATCAGATCAGCTTAGAGCCAAGCGTATTGCGTGCCAGTGTCAAGGTGTTGCAACAGTTATCGAAATTGTGTGCGCTGCAGCTGGAGGGCTTGAGTGAAGTTTGCGAAAATTCATTGAACAATGCAATGGCCTGACATTTGATGCGCTGTGACACTAACTGCGCCAAGTTTGTTGCCCGAGTCTTTCGTTGCAATCCAAAAATTAAATGAAAAGAAGAGAAAAGAAAATGTAAAAGAAAATTTCAAACGAAGATGGAATTAAAGTTGCAACTTGGAATGTGGCAGAGCAAGTGCAATGATCTATGAGCCAGGCTTAGTAGCCAGTGGCAGTTGCTGCTGCTGCTGTTGCTGCCGCTGCTGCCACCAATCGCTGCAGCCAATCGCGTTTGCAAGTGTGCTAAATCGCGGCCATGCAAAACATGCTGACCACGGCTTAATTATGCGCTAGCACTTGCAGCTGCGCCAGTCGTTGCCGCCATACTTAGAAGCAGACCAAGAACTTAACCAACTGTCCGTCTGTCCGCCCGTCCGTTCGTCCAGCTGTTGGCAGCCAACCAACGCTCGCAACAGCAGCAGCAGCAGCAGCTTTAATCCAAGTAGCGGCCATTTTTATATGCGCCATCATGTTGCCTCCCATAATTTTATGCTTCATCAATGACAGCAGCAGATGTGCCGCCTGATGGCTGTGTGCGTCGTCTGCTGAGTAGCTAGACAACAAGGCCAACAGAAGCAACAGTGGCAATCAGCAAGTCTTACTCTATCTCTCTCTCTCTGCCCGTCTCTCTCTCTCTCTCTGTCTCACCTGCTCTGGCTGCGTCCTTTTGTGACGCATGCTTTCAACATACTTTATCCTGGCAATCTGCTGCCATTTTGGCTCTGCCGCTGCTGCTGCACTTGCAACACGGCGGCAACAGACTCGAAATTGTTTTCGTGGTAATTTGCACCCGAGGCGTTTTAAATTCTTTTGCCAGCGCTAGCTAAACAGGCGCAACGTCAACTGCACAATGTTGTTGCTCATGTTGTTGTTGCTGGTTGTTGTAAGCTCCCTTCAGTCTCTGTTCTCGGCTCTCTCAGTCTCTGTCGTCGTTGCTGTTGTTCATCATCTTCATCTTTGGCTTTGACAGCTGTTTTGCTGGCTTCACTCCTTGGCCCATCCGGATGTGTCGTCGTCTTTTGTTTTTTATTATTTTAGAACTTTTTTATGCAGCCCCTTACATGAGTGTGTATGTGTGTGTGTGTGTGTATGTGCAGCATGCAACCCAACATCGTGTACTTGCTGCACTCGCCTTGCCTGATTATTGTTATTAGCCGGTATAGATATTCATCCAGTGCCTGCTTATTTGGCTGCAAGCGTTTTGCTAATCTTCCATCAAAATCGATCGTTGCATTCGGATTGTTGCTGTAGTTGCTGCTGCTGAGGTTGTTGCTGCTGCTGCTTTTGCTGACTGCCCTTATGTGTGTGGAAGACACTTAAAGAGTCACATGTGATCACATTTTGATGAAGCTTTTGTCTTTTTAGTATCTGTATAGACTGGTTTCCCCACATACACATACATACATACATATATGTTTGTGTGCGCGGCACACATAAAGACCTAAAAGCGCACAATCCAATGGCTGTCATAAAACCCATTAAGAAATGTTGACCAATTTACATATGTAGATTTCCAAAATGGCTGCGATAACAGTTAGGCTCTGTGGCAAAGCTTTCACACACAGACACAGCTGCTGCTGTTGCTGCTGCTGCTGCTGCAACTGCAAATATTAATGAGGGAAGATTGATCTGGTCGGACAGCTGCGTTCGGTCTGATTGGCCACTCCAAATTGTTGCTGTAATTTTGGGGCTGCCCTTTTCGGCAGTGAGCCGCCGCCGCCCCTTTCATGCACCGCTCTGAGTGCAATTTCGCTCATCATCTTCATTTTATTATCGACATAAATATCAAACGAAAATTGTGGCATAAAATGCGATCGATACAAATCTGGTTACAAGCAGCGAGCAGTGAGCCCTGCATAGTTCACCACTTCATTCTGCACCTGAGACTGGAGCTGCCATCATCATCGTCGTCGCCGTCGTCGCCGTCGTCGTCTGCTGTGCCCTGTGAAGGACATTATGGAAATGATGTCCGCGGGCGCTTGCTGGCCATTACTCAGTCGCAGCGCCTGGGCAACGCCCCATTGATCAATGCGTGGCGATAGGCAGCGGCTGCAGCTGCGACGTCAACGCCGACGACGACGCCAACTGCATCGGCAGCAGCAGCGCTTGCTGGCAATTTATGCCCGATGCAGGCTGGCGAATTCAATTGCGTTTGCATGGCATGTTGAGTTGAGCGGGCTAAGCAGCTCAAATAGTTGGCATCTCACATGTGCCACGCCTATTTCTTACACTATCAGTCATAAAAATGGGAAATTTATGCAATTGCTGCTGCTGTTGCTGTTGCTGCCACGGCTGCAGCTGAAATGATTGCTGATCCGCATGGCGTGCAGCAAAAATATAACTGAAAACTGGCGCACACCCACCGCGTCAATGCACACCTAGCCAGCGTCAGTTAGCCAGCTATACAATACACTAAGATAGGTCCCGCTCCCCTGGCTCCCTTGGTAGCCACCCACTAGGCAGGGAATGCTGCGGAATATTGACGCTGGCAGAGCACGGGACGCGCATGCGTTTTGCGCGTAAATTGCTCGGCTTTCAGCTCTTGGCTCTCGGCTCTCGACTCTCGGACTCAGCCGTCAACCGTCTGCAGCAACTCCGATTCCAGCATCTGCGTCAGCGTCAGCGCCGCCAACTCGATTACCGCCTAGAGCTGTCCGCCAGCGATACATATTCAATATACCACGCATAGCGTGGCTTGGTCGAGAGTATTTGTTGTCGATCGAATTGGCAAATGAGGGAACTTTAGTTGGATGAAGAATTGATTTGTCTTATATATTTATATAACAATTGAGTATAACAGTTTGTGCAACATTTTTTTTTTTTTGTCATATATTGAAGAATATTTGAACGATCCTTTTGGTTTAAAGTCTATAATGAAACGTATTATATTAAGAATAAAATATGAAGAGCTTCCAACCTTCAGCTCGAGGTTTTATTTTGAAAATATGCCTAACAATTCGCGAAGCATATTTCATTATGGAGAGTCTTTTATTTTTGTGCAGTATAACAGTTTTAATATATTTTTTATCTTACAAAAGTAGAACAATCTAAACTAAAATATATAAAATAAAATAAATAAAAATTTGATGTTACTCAATAAGATGTTATGTACACAGATATATTTTATTTCTTCTATATTTTTTGCCGCATTTTATAAAGTATTCCGACATAATTAATATACATATTTACTTTGCAAAACTAAAATAATTATTTTAAAGTTTTATTACCTATTTTTCAAGAGTTGGAAAAACAAAAACAAATGCTGGTAATATAAGATACTAATTCTGTTCTAACGTAGAGAATTATGCAGTTCAATAGAACTTCACATTAATATAAAATTAAAATAAAAACAATTATAGATGCCATCGATAAAAAATTAAAAAATATTTTAGACTCAAAAAAAAGCCAGAAATCGAGGTAGCTGCACTTGAAAACTTTCCTCTTATATATCCCCAACAATTTAAGCCATCGATCCAATCTTTTTGTTTAGGTTCTCGGCAACACCTTCCATTGTTGGAATTTGTTATGGCACATGAAGATGGAAATCTTTCTTTGGTGCTGAAAAAATAAAGATAGCACAAATAAGTAAAATATTCAATATCAAATCATATCAAAGATTCTACTGTAATTTGCTTATCATATCAAGCGCTGCATTTTTGGATTTGATTTTGTCTGTTTTTTACTGGGTATCTGTTTGGTCACGCTGCTCTAGTTAACTGCCTGTTATCCAAAATGTCCGCATACAAATTGATTTCATTTCGTTTGTAATGTCGCCGCCCGAGCGTGTGTGGCAATCGTAGATTGTGGTTTGCTGGATTTCGTTTCTGTTTCTAAACATTTATTTATGCCCCGTAATTGTTATACTTGGCTCGCGTATCAGATGACACGCCGAGTGTTGGAACGACAGCACACACACACACACAGGCAACAGGCATTTGCATTTGCATTCGGAATGCGTTCACGTCCGCCATGTCTAATGGCAAATAAATAAAATTGTTTCAAACGCTGACACGCAAAGCGCGAGGGCGCGAGGGGATGCCAATGCCAAGTGCCAGCCGCCGGATGGATCAGTGATGCTGCCCACACGCAGGATTTGAAGAGATGGCAAACGGCGAACGCACGACGAGCGGCTAAAATTGAATGATGCGCATGGAGACACACACAGAGGCGCGGGAACCCGATTGACAAGCTGCAGTTGCAGTTGCAGTTATTGCTGCTGCTGCTGCTGGTGCTGCGCCTGCTCCTGCTGCTGTTGCTGTTGCTGTTGCTGCTGCTATCTGTCTGTCTGTCTTGGTGTCTGTCTCGCTCTCTGCCTCATCGTCATCATCGTCATCATCAGTCAACCAATTTGTTTCGATGAATGACTGAATGAATTTGTTCACCCCTTGGTCATCTTGATAGGCGCGCAAGCGTTCGGACTTGGACCAACCCAAACCAACTCACTCAACTTGCAACAGCAACAACAACGACAACAACAACAACAGCCGAGAGGCAACAACAGGTTCTTCGCTTGTCGAAACGCAACGCAGTTTGTTAAACTGCAGCAAGAACAAGCTAAAGACAACGACAAGGAGCAAGAACTTCTACACGAGGAAGCAGGAGCAGGAGGCGAATCGAGAGACAGAGAGAGAGAGAGAGGGCAGCAGGAGTCGCCGCCGTTGCAGGAGGCACCATGATCGAAGCGCGGCACTTTGCATAGAAGCGTTTTGGCAGCATTTCGCGATTGCGATCAGCGTTCAATCCGCGCTTTTTGCCATTGGTATTGGTAACGGGGCGCAGGCAACAGTTGCTGCTGTTGCTGTTGTTGCTGTTGCTGCAAGCAAACAACAAATGCCAAGCACCGAAAAAACACAAAGTAGGCTGGACGTTGCACAGCGATACATGAGTTATATAGAGAGGACACACGGCCAGAAAAGAGGAGTAGCTGTGCGATAAGAGCAGCGACATCGGCATCGCTCGTTAGTCTTACAGCTGAGGGACAGACGGGACAGCTTACTGCCCGGGCGCGTCATCCGTCATCCGTCATGCGGCGTAGTCAAGTAGAAAGTGCTGCCGGTTGCTGCTGCTGTTGATTTTTGCTTTTCCCTTTTTTGTGCTAAATGCCAATGTCGTTTTACCGACGGCAAAACTCAGCAGCAGCAGCAGCAGCAACAGTTGCCGCCATTTTGCTGGTGCTCCGCCTCAGTGGCAGACCAAGACACTCATAATCACTAACACACACACACACACACGCACACTTCGCATGTAATTGAAGTCGTTTATGGGAACAGCCGCTGCTGCAGTAGCCGCAATGCGAGGAGGGGTAAATTGGCAATGGGAACGCAGAACCGCAGACGGCAGACGGCAGCCAGTCGGCCATCATCATTGGGGCCGCCAATGAAAAGCATGTGGCAACATCATTAACTCTTCTTCTTCTTGTTTTTTGCTTTTGCTGCCACTGCTGCACGTAACCCCAGCCATTGCCACAATTTGTATTAATTTTTGCTCGTTTATTTTTTGGGTTTCTTTTTTGGGAGAGCAGGAGAAAGTAATTGGCACTTGTTCACAAAATGGCGCCAGAGTCCGAAAAAAAAGAACTGGGGAGAAAAAAAAGAAAAGCAACCATTTTGAAGAAGAAGCCACAGCTGAAGGCATAACTGTTCTCAGCGGTGGTGCGGCTAGGCGGTTGTGGTGCCATAATGACACATGACACTTGGCCACATTATTTTTTCGTCTTCTTTCTCGCTTTTTGAATATGAATGCAGAGGCGGAGACGCAGACGTAGATGGATCTGTGGCGGCTGGACAGAGCGTAGAGCCAGCTGAGTCCCCGATTCGGAGTGTGACGATCGCTACCAAAAAGAGTTGCCAGAGCGACGCCCGGCCCAGCCCCATGCCGAGGCGACAGCGCGTTCGGTTCTTTTCGCATAAATTCACAGCAGGGGGGTGTTTCCCCCCTCTCCCCACTCTCCTCCTCGACTCGATTGAATATAAGTTGATGTTTTTTTTTTTTCTCATTCTCTCTGTTTTCCCCTATGCTCTTCTCAAGTCTCAAGATTCAGTCATTTGTTGTGATGGCTTTTGGAAAAGTTTCATATGGCTTGTCCGCATTTTGTTTCATTTACGAAATGAAAAAAATAAAAAATAATAATAATAATAATATGAGAGTTCTCATGATGTCTTAATCTGCGGCCATTAATATGCCTGATAAATAAACTGTATTAATTTATGCGCATTTTTGTATAAGCACAAAAAGAACAACAACAACAACAGCAACAGCAACCATAGCAACAACAACAAATACCAAAGTTGAAACATAGCTCGGGCCAATTGAATTGACCATATCGAGAGTTGATTAACGCGTTGTTCGATTTTAATGCTGATGATGTTGTCTCCCGATCAACTAAAATATATATATGTATATATGTAAATTTCTTTCGCCCTCTGTTTCTAGCTGGATCGAGCGGGGCGCCGGACGCCCTTTCAATGGCTGCATTCTCAATGAAATTTGATGAGCTCTTTGGTAACCGAATACCGCAAAAACGGACACAAAACTCAAGAGCAGAGACCAAAAAATACCGAGAAGTGCGCAGCTCTTCTGCTGCCTTCAGTTGGCAAACATAGCGACAGGAGTTGAGACTCCAAAAAAAAAAAAATAAAAAAAAAACTATATATAAAACAGTTGCCACATAAGGATGTGGCTGAGCGGCACGTCATGTGGCGCGACTGCCGCTGCTGCCGTTGCTGCCGTTGCTGCTGTTGCAAGGTGTTGGCTTAAAGAACGAAAGCAACTAACCACAATATGAGACGCCAGCGAATGCATTTGTCGCAACGCATCAGCCCGTTGCTGCTGCGAATTTTAAACGCTTCTGACGCTTTACAATTGGACGCACGCGGCACCAACGTGTGGCAAGTGGAGCAAGTGTGTCCACTGTGGTAAGTACTCAAATGCATTTCACTCCATTTCATTGCCAGCCCATACACAATCACTTTAATTAAACGAAACTCATGTTTACTTAATGTTTTCATATAGTTTCCAAAATATTTCATAAATCCGCTTTATCATGTTTCAGTTGAAATTACAATTTTTCCCTCCGATATATGTATGTACATAGATTTTTGTTGTGGCTGCCACTTGACTTGCCACACACCTCGTTTTCGGGGCGGCTCGAAATGTCAGTGCAGCTGTTTAGCTGTCGTCTGTTTATCTATGGATACCCTGTAGAAATTGTAGTTATATTTGAAAAAGGGTATGTGTTTACTGTCTTTAAGTGTAGTATATGATATTATAAGGGATCTAAAGTCATCTATATTTTCTATTCACTAAAACCCTTAAGACTAAAAGAGTTTGTATGTCCAACTCAAGAAGTGTCTGTCTCTTCTGCATTTTCTGATAGATCCCAATCAAAGCTTGCTCTCAGTTCCCAGGTTTGTATAGGGTATTCACCTTTCGATCACCTTTCCCGTATGCCTGCTTATTACTTTTTAGGGCGCTGCACTTGTGGCAGTCAACGATCCGCACTTGATATACATTTATTTTTTTGTTGTTACTTGAAAAGCGTTAAATTTGAATTGAATTTGGGAGTTTTTTGAGGTCTTTTGCTCATTAGAAGATTGTCGAAGCAGGGCGAGAGCACTTGGAGCAAAACGTATGCCACATGGCATACATATAGATAGATAGGTATTGTCAACAGTAGCTGGCGATGGGCAGTGCTGGCTCTGAGATGTGTAATCAAATTTATATCGAGCTTCTTGTTGCGTGGCCTGGCAAAGCTGTCGAGTCGTAAAATGGTAGCATAACTGTGAGATTGGAGAAGACTTTATGGCATTTTTGGTGGTAGCGCGCGTTCTGATTTTTTTTTTTCCAGTTTTTAATGTGGCAGGGCGTAAGCTATGCCTTTTATGTGAACCGACAGCCAACGAGCGACTGGGCCCATATTTTAATAGCCATATCTATATCCATATTACTATATATACGAATACATATATGTCTATCGTCTTTGAGACTAGCCAAAGATCCAAGTGCGTGCGCATTTTTCGACAAGTTTTACGGCCTTTTTATGACTTAATCCATACCGAAAGGCAGCAATCAATACAGCAACAACAAATACAAACTATGTCTGTATGTGAAACATTGTTAGGGTGCCTCAGCGTCATAAACAATCATTTCGTAGAGTCATTCATATTTCTGTTAGCATAACAATGGCAATTCGGACACACACACCGGACAGGTGGACAAACGGACAGACAGGCACACGGAGAACGACAACGACAACGACGATGACGACGACGACGACGACGACGACTCTCTCCAAATCAACGTGAAATAAAATCGTTTAAAATAAATAAACAATTTACATTTTTAATCAATTGTGGCCAAATCAAGATCTGCAGCATGATAAAGCCGGCTGCCAAGCCACGGCACTACAGCTATCCCCCTCTCGCTCTGTCTTTTTGTTTCGATTGCTGGATATGTATACCCTGTAGGCAGTGCAAAGAAGTCAATAATAAAGGGTATACAACTATCTGTCAGAGATAGAAGCAGGTGTACGTAAGATTTTATAATTAGTTCCCAAGCTGCAATCTTGTTAAGAAGTAAAGTAGAATCGATTTCAAGTCATACACAGTTCTCAGTACTGAAGGAACTCAGAGGCCATGCAAGCTAGCGATATAAAATTTGGTATATAAATGATATATGCTATTACTGGTTTATATATAACTCTAATCTGATAACTACTAAACTTTATTACAAACTAGCCTATAATATAGATGTGAATTTCTCAAGAATGGATAAGTTTGTATTCCAAGCTGAAGTCCCATTCATATTCTAAGAAAACTCTTTTATTGCATTTCAATTATTTTGCGAGGTATTTGCTAGTTGATCCTAAAGCATATTTCCACATTCCTACTTGTTTCTTACGGCTCTTGGCCAGACAATAGACCAACTGGGGAGTGTCCGCAATCGAGCTGAGTAATTTGAAAAATGTGAAACGCACAAATCAAACAAATCAAATCAAATCAATTCGTAATAAAAATAAACATTAAATTATAAAGCAATTTTGCAATGGAACTTCGCATTATTAGGCGTATATACATACATACATACATATATATGTATATAATTTCTACCATTCATTGTGCATGATTCAGCAGCGACATCTGGCGGCTTGATTTGCATAATCAATTTTGGTAGATCTTAACGAGCGCGTGGAGGCGCGGGAGTTATAGTCTAGTATCTGAGAAGTGTTTGCCCGAAAATGTTTGAAATCAAATTTGTGCCACGTCTTCGACTCGGCTTAATTGACAATCTTGTTCGGGCGCGTAACTTTTGACACTTTTGGCTTTGTTTTTCCTCTGCTTTGTCTTATCTTAACAAATTGCCAAGTGCTTAGCAACTGACAGGCCAGGCCAGGCCAGACCAGAGAGAGAGAGAGACAGATGGAGAGAAAGAGTGAGTGGAGCAGGCATTAACGGTCACACATGACCATAACTTTCAACTGTATGCTTTTATGATTGTATATATGCCATTGTCTAGTCGGTCGGCCGGATTGCCATGAATAACATTCTTAGGCCTTTGTTTTGTATAGATGCTTGGACAGAGTCTTTTGGCTGCCATCACACTGGAGGAGGCTGGAGCTGTCTGCAGCTACATGGAAATATGAAAACATTTCCGCTTTGGGGCTGAGCTCTCGCTGCTGTTGCTGTTGTTGTTGTTGCTGCTGCTGCTGCCAGCCAGCCAGGCCCTGTCGCGTTTTCCATTTGGGCATTAATCCAATAAATAATTCAATTGTGTCACAAAAATCAAATCAATTGCGTGGGCAGCAAACGCAAAACAATATGTGGCTGGGCTTTTGCTAAGAGACAACCGTAAGATACATCAAAGCAGAGCAAGTTTTACATAATCCTACAGATACCAAAGAGCGATATCAACGCGAACGCTCGCTATACATATCTCTCTCACACGACTCGGATCGACTAAAGTCTAGTGCGTCATCAGCCGGAGAGGGAGAGGGAGAGAGAGAGAGAGAGAGAGAGAGAGAGAGAGAGAGAGAGAGAGAGAGAGAGAGATGGCGGGCAAGACAATGCCCAATTGGCCTGCTGGCTGATTTAAGCCGGCTGATATGCGCCTTGGCGTGAACAATTGCCAATTGGAGTGCAGTCCAATTGGAGTCAGAACAACTGCGGCGCAGGGATTGACAGACAATTTATAATCCATAATGTTTAATCAAAGCCAAATCACGTTGAACCTGCGGCCTTCGCTGCAAATGACTTCATTAGCAAAGCAGCAAAAACAAAAGCCGAAAAACGATAAACAAAGAAACAGCGAGCAATAAATTTCGAGCAGTTTGTTGCACAAATGGCTGCAAGGCTGCGACTGCTGCTGCTGCTGCTACGGCTGTTGTTGTGGCATTTATGAATTCATGCTTTCAATTGCAACTAGCAACAAAGAAACTCTCGAGTGTGCTGCACCCGCGCCCAAAACCGCAAACGTTTGCACCTAATTAGATGGGGGCCAAGTCTCTAAAGAATATAAATTCAGACTTCAAAAGACTCTCTAGCTATCTCTCCCTCTCTTTCACTCTCTGTGAGAAACTTTGCGGGCCATCAACGCATCAATTCGACTCGTCGTTGCTGTCATCAACAACATCTCAGCTAACTGCAGCCTTAACTACAACATTTACTGTTCGTACCGCTACGCACTGGGAAGTGGGCAATCGAGCTGAGCTGAGCCGGACTCTGGCTGCCTCTGGCCTGGCCCAAGTTTGGTCTGTGTAATGGAACTGTCGACAGTTTGTTGTTTGCAGTTCACAGTTGTTGCTTTTGTTGTTGTTCGCTTGTTATTGAGGTGGCCCCATTATATAGCATCCTTTGACAGTGCATTGCACTTGCAACTAGAGATGGGTTTTGCCTCAGGCTGAAAAACGTAGCACGATTCGGAGCTTATGGATATTGAATTATAGGCAACAAGTATTTTTACCACGGTACGACTCTGGTTAAATATATTAGACAAGTGTAAACAATGTTTCAAATATTTTACCCATTCGAATAGAGACATAGAATTCATCTAAAACGGACTCCAAAAAACATACTGTCATGACTTTTTTTTGGAAGAAACTCTGTCAGCCTTAAAGAATTCTTATACTTCGATAGACTTTTTATTGACCCATGAATGTATTTTATATAATATATCGCTTGCCACACTCTCCTCTTTAGGCTCGTGCTTTTTCGTGTCACGCCTGGCTAGCCAACTCTATTTCGAGCAACTTCAACAACAGCAAACATCAGCAACAACTATTGACGCGCGCGAGCCTTAAACAAGCTGCTAGTTTGTAGCAACAACTGCTAAAAGTTGCAAGTGCTTAAAACTACTCTATGCCTAGAAGAGTTGAGGGACTAAGTGAAGAACTTTGATATAAGTCATTTATATATGCCTGTGTGATAAGTTAATCTAATAGAAAAATATCTTTGATTATACTACACCAATCAAACTCGGTTTCCCATAAGAACTCCTGCTTCCTACAAACATCTTAGAGTATTTCAAAGCCAGCTTGAGTGTCTGAGAAATGTCTAGGCACTCGTATTATGTTTTATTGACAACTTGTGATCATGATCAGTGCGTAATGAGTGTTCGCTTTATCTCAGGCACTTGTTGGACGCGCCAATTGAGTTGGGTTGGCAAGCCCAACCTGCTCCAACGTGCTCCTCCCTCCCCACCCCCCCACTCTTCTCCGCTCCAGCGCAGTTGTAGCTTGCAGCAAACTGTGAAACGGTCACTGGGCCCGTTTCAAGTGCCAAAAACGTGGCAGACGCCTGTCACAACAGGCGCTAAAACAAACAGCCCGAGAAACTGTACGAACGCTAACCAGCTAAAGGAGGCCATGATACAGTGCCAGTTAAATGCTAACCAGGAACAGCCACAGCTACAGCCACAGCCACAGCAACAGCCACAGCTACAGCTGGCAGCCCTTTCTCATTTCTCTCCGGGACGTGGACTGTGAGGCCGGAGCTCTGTCAGGCGGCTGACAAGCGTGCATCATCGGTCCAAAAGCGCGCTTGTCATGATGCCAAATTTTTGTTAAGTTTTTGGCCAAGCCTGTGCGTCAGAGCTGGACAGAGCGCACCAGCTGGACACGAAAGCTGCGCAAATCCAACATAAATAATGCATTTTGCGATCACTGCCAGCGACCACATAGTGTGCTCGCACTGCTGGGCAGTACAACAACAGCAAAAACAGATGAGAACTGACACTCAAGCCGTATTTGGGTCAGTGGGGTCTTCCGGTGGAGCAAGTGGAGAGTCATTGCCATTGCCGTTGCCATTGCCTGTAGATGAACTGTAGCCAAATTAGCTGTCAAATTGGCGATGGCAATGCCGATGTGCGTTAATTGTGTTGTCAGCGAACGGAATGGCAGATAATCAGAGACTCTGTCTCACACTCTCTCTCTCTCTCTCCGTCTCTCTCTCTCTCTCTCTCTCTCTCTCTCTCTCTCTCTCTCTCTCTCTCTCTCT
>NW_022045866.1:1201507-1236257 GCF_001654015.2 Drosophila navojoa
CTCTCTCTCTCTCTCTCTCTCTCTCTCTCTCTCTCTCTCTCTCTCTCTCTGTCACACACACGCACATTATTAAATAACAATAATCAATAAATTGCATTAGTTTTCATTAAAAACGTTGAATCGTACAATGTCTTAATCCGGCAACAAGGCGACAATTTCCGCCAGTTCCAGTTCCAGCCGCAACAGTCTCAAGTCTTCTTCTCATCCTTGGCTTCATGCAAATTATACGAAACATGCACCAGGCCAAAGACAGAGAGAGAGAGGAAGAGTGAGGACTGGATGGGGAAATGGCTGAGCTAGAGTCACAGACAGAAGCGTGCAGCGAGGCGAACATTAACTGCGCTTTGCTTAAAATTTATGTTAATCGCTTGTTTTACTTTTAATTTCGCACTTAAAATTGTCGCCATGCTCTGTGCAACAGCACCGACTAAACCATCCACTATCTGAGCGTCTACGCAGACTCCAGGGACTAGAACCAGTTTGTGTGTGTGTGTGTGTTTGCGTTGTCTCTAGGTGACGGGCAGACAGCATCGATAAATTTTATCGATTCCTTGCTGTGGGATTTTAAAACACATCAAAAGACAATAAAATATATCACAAATACGACGAGCGCACACACGAGGCGCAAAATGTTTTTTAGGGAACCTGTTCTCCTCACATACGCAATGCGACAAAAACAAACTTAACTGCACTTGGCTACGGCACAGGTCTCAGGCTCCGTCCCGTGCACCGTCTGTTCCAGTCACTGGGACTGTTCACTGGCCAGATTCTGATTTCCTATAGCCGTAACGCATAACGTCAACTATTCCCGTTGGCTTGTTCTACACAGCGATTCCCTCCCCGCCCCTTCTGCCGGCTGCCACCTCTAATCCGCCATGAAGCGAACTCTTGTATAGTTATTTTAGCATTTTATGTGTCGTCGATTGTTGTGGGGATTTGGCTGGCTAGCTGGCTGGCTAGCTGGCTGGCTATCTGGCTAGCTCTGGCCGTCACTAATTGGATAAGGTAATCCCAACAACAAAATATGAAATCGCTGTTCGATATGGGCGCCTTGCGGTTTAGCTCTGTGCGCAGATTTTATGACGCACTTCACAGAGTCGGAGATCAAAAATTAAGGCACAATGGGGCGAGAGCGACAGACGGTCAGACGGACAGGCATTGCGATCCATTTATAATTAAACGTCAAATGCTGAAAGCCCGGCAAATAAATGTCAAGAGCAAACGAAACCTTACATAAGCCTCACATGACAATTTTTTTTCTAGAGTAGCAAAGCTTAAAAAAAAAGTGTTATATATATATATATTGAATCTATTCACAGTTCAAATGGGCTAAAGAAGTTAAAGCCGAATTGGAATTGTCAGTCATGTTGGGGGCTAAGGCGTTGCCACACTCTGGCGTGGGCGGATTAACATACACACGCACACACTCGCACTCACACACACAGTCGCCGTCGCAGCTCAAGTCATTTTAATTGAAAATTGTCAACAGCTTGTGCCCCGCAACAACCCAAACACTTCTAATCAAGATCAAGTACCGAGTTATTTTTATTTTCTTCTCTATATATTTTTTGTTAGGCTTGATACGCTTTTCTTCTTTTTTTTTTTGGGTGGGCGTCGTTGACCAGAGCTGCGTTTGCAGCTGCGCTCAAAATGCGGAAATGTTGCACGGCGCGAGAGAATTCTGAATTTAGTTCTATTTGGCTGCGGCTTTGGCAGATGGCGGACTCTTGTGGGCAAATGCGCAATGCACACGTAAATTAGCATAAATAGATTTCAATCACTGGGCAATAATTTCATTATGAGAAAGGCACAGGCACACGAAATATACATACATATATGCATATACATATAGCTATCTATATAGAGTGCGGCTCACACGCATGTGCCCCAGCGAGCGATCGTTTTATTGATTTTTCCCAAGTCAAATATGGCTTTGAACTTGGACTTTTGCGCCAATAATACACTCACACAGCAGGCAGGCCAGGCCCGGCCAGGCCAGGCCAGGCTAAGGCCAGTCAGCCAAACAGACTGCCAACAACAACAGCAGCTAGCGATAACAAACAAACGAAATATGCAAAAAGCGCATGCGAGGCGAGATATGCTAACAAGACAAGGCGCACAACTTGCAACTGGCAAAAAAAAAATACCGAAATAAAAATAATAAAAAGCAAGTAACAAAATAAAAATATTAATCAGCCATGGGAGACCGGGGCGGCAAGTGAGCGGCGGCCAGCCCCGGCACTAAAAACGATTAATTCGCAGCGGGGGGCGTGCAGCTACAATGACCTGTGCCTGAGCCAGTGCCAGGGCCTGAGCGAGAGCCGAAGACAAAGTCGGAGCCGAAGCCATTGCTCGTGGAACTCATACGTAACTTCTAGCTTACGTGTTACATATGACGTACATCAAAAGAATGTAACCTAAGCGAGACAGAGAGAGAGAGAGAGAGAGAGAGAGAGAGACGCAGAGAGAGAGAGAAGTTCATGTAATTGCCCATAAGACAGAGTGTAAAAGCATTCTTACTCATATTACGTATTACGTAAAGTACATTACGTAAAGAGCGAGAGCAGGAGAGAAAGAGAGAGAGAGTGCATTATAATGCTTACTAATATTACGTTGAGATGGAGAGAGATGAAGAGAGAAACGTAAGCGTATTTGCCTACAATGACACGGTGTATAAGGACCAGAGATGCTGATTATAGATTCTTACTAACATTACGTATTACGATGATACAGGCTAAAATAAATTCAAGAAATACGAGAACACTACGCTATTACGTGTAATGTATGATGTATAAAACACACAGAGGATAACGTTGACTGGGTTAAAAGGGAGAGATAGAAAATCACTAAGTTTAGTAACCCAACGAGACACTCCGAGAGAAAGAAATTTAGTAGAGAGAAGGAGAGAGAAGAATACAGTAATTACCCAATTGTTTCACAGGAGCACTTTGTTAATACTAACGGCTCTTACGTATTACACAGCATTACGTATACGATGGCATTCTAGTAGACCCAAGCAGAGTGACCACTACGTAAATGATGGCCTGTGTTACGTATTATGTACTACGTGAACCACATTTTAGACAAGGAGAGTCCCATGACTCTTGCTAATGAACTTAAGTTATCTAAAACATAATTTTTAAAAGACATTTATAGCAATGTTTTATGCCAAAACTTTTCTATGCCGGCTATTGCAAAAATATATAAATATTAAAACAATGAAAAAGTAATTTTCCCAAATGAACCTTTCTACATTTTGCATTGTACGAAAAAAACAAGTTCTCTCGAGCTGAAGCTCAAATCAAAACCGTTAGCCGAGCCATTGACAATTTGCTGCAGAAAGTACACACGCACACACACACATGCACGTCTTTGTGTGTATGTATATTCAATATACAATATATTTATATAGTGAGCCTATACAGTTGTTGGATTTGTAGCTGCTTAGCGTTTTGCGGGCAGCTCATCATTTCGACTGCTAAAGTCATTTCTCATGTTGGCAAGATTTATGGCTTCCACCTTCTCGTCGCATGTGGAAGCCAATGCCAGCAGCAGCCGCCTGGCAAACGCCTGATGCGCTGCTGTACAGCAGCAGCAGCGACATCAACTCGTACAACAACAACAACAACTGCAGCAACAGCAACAAACTGCCATTCGCACTAAAATTGAATTCTGCGTTGTGTGTGCGTTGCGTTGTGCGGGCCGCTCGCTGCTCCCGCTATGATTGATCACTAAATTGCACAAGCTTAAGCGGCGCAAGCCCACGACGCGCCCGAAGATGAGGATGAGCACAGGAATCTGGGCACCGAGCAAACTGAACTGAGGGAAGAGCCAAGAGGCGGTAACTGCGGTGCCTGGGCACGGCCTTTGATGGGGCGCATGGGTTTGGGGTATGGCTACCTCTGCTGCTGCCGCTGCCGCTGCTGCTGCTGCTGTTGCTGTTGTTGTTGCACATTTTTGTTGCATGCTTACAATCAGATCTGTCAGATCAGTTTCCTCTTTGGCATCGGTTGTTGTTGCTGCTGTTGTTGTTTTTGCTTGTCTTTTTGGCAGTTTTGTTTTGTTTTGCTCATTCGCGGCTGCTTTGGCTGCATTGGCTGTGGCATTCATTTAATCCGGCCTGGCTACCAAAACGTTGCATCTACAGCAGCCCCAAAACATTCAGGGCGTTGCATGGGGCGTTTTATTGTTATATCGACACCAGCAGTTTGTGCGCAGTTTGCGTCATTTGCATTAGCCATACAGACATATACATATACATATATGTATGTATATATAGACTCAGCTGAAGACCACCAAAAAAGGTTCGACTGGAGCAGCCATTAAAATCGCTCATTGAAAATATTTTAAGTGTTTTTTTTTTTTTATATGTATGTCACTTTATGGGGCTGGGATATGCCCAGCTTATATTCGCTGTCTGCTCTGTCTGGGCTGCTTGATCAGCTCGTCGTAGAATTTGTTTATCGTTAATGGCTGCATTTACGATGTGATTCCTGATGGAATATATACATATATAAATGTATGTAGATGTATAATAATATGTATATGTGTCTGTGTGTGTGTGTGCGTGTGGCCGCTTCCTGTGGCACTTTGGTCGCTGCTCGCTTATCCGCGCAGCTTCCGTTGCTCATGGATTGACATTTTGGGCTTCGATGTTTTAATGTCACTCGATGGGCTCATAAAAATGCAAATGCTACATATAATAATAATAATAATAGTAATAATAATAATAATAACATTGAATGTGTTAACGTGTGCCCTAATATGGTCAAACATTTTCACACCTCGACAGCGATAGTGCGTTGCCTGCTTATGGACTCGCATTTCATTTATGGCAACACACAGAGAAAGAGAGAGGTGGGAAGGGGGAGGGGAGTGGGGCCATAAAACTGTTTGGCCTTAGAAAGCCGCTGTTCAAGTTGCAGTTGCTAGTAGAGAGTTGTTGTTGTTGCTGTTGCTGTTGGTGCTGTGAAATTAACTTATTGCCTTTTATTGGCAGCAAACAGCAGCAGCAGCAACAGCAACAACAGCAGCAGCAGCATTTACCAACTTCTCAACTTGGCCAAGTCGCTTGAATGCATTTATTATGGTGCTACTTGTCGAACCGGAAATGCAATGCACTATTCAAACATATTGGCGCCCTTGGCAGCAACAGCAGCAATAACAACAGCATCAGCAGCAGCAGCACCCAAAATAAAACCAATACACATGCAGCGCAGACTGAGGCATGCAGCATCAACATTTGCATGCGCACAAACTGCATTTGTTGCTGCCTTGGCATAGAGTTGCTCATGTTGCCTGACCTAACAACATGTTGCTGATGTTGCTGCTGCGGTTGCTGTTGCTGTTGCTGTGAAAGAGGCGGCCACAGTATGTTGCGATGATATCTTTCTTAGACTATATTGCAGTTGTTGTTGCTGGCACTTGTGGGTCAGCAAGAAGTTGCTGCTGCTGTTGCTGATGCTGCTTCTGCTGCTGTTGCGCGCATTTTAATTGAATTAACATTTTTACTAGTGTAATGATTTCAATTAGTTTGCACCTCGCACATGTATTGTCAGGCCTGAAGTTGCTGCTGCTGCTGCTGTTGCTGTTGCTGTTGCAGACAATGTTGCAGCAGGCTGCAACTGGCTGGCAGAGCAACATTAGCAGACGCTTGAACTGCCTGGCATTGCAATGTCTTCGTCTGTCTGGCCGCAATCTGCGATGTGGTATGGCTTGGCTTGGCTTCTGCCCTGCCTCTTTGCCTCCATTTGGCTGCCGGCTGCACATTTGCATTAATTGCTTGTTGCTGTTGTAGCTGCTTGGCTGGGCCGTAGCTGTTGCTGCCAGCACTGCACGTGTTTGTTTTTTTTCCGCTCTTTTTTTTAACTTTTGGCATTGTACTCGTGTTTGGCTTACTAATGGCTTAATAGTTTTATTGCCCCATCGATTTGCATTCAAGTTTGGAGCAACTCCTCATGAGGCTGGAATGTTTGCGATCTGCTGTTGCTGCCGATGCTGTCGCTGACCCGAGCAATGCTCGTTGATGCTACACTTTTAACTAGCACGTTTGATAACAACCATAGGTTGGTATGAAAAAATTATTATCGTTCACTAAGTTTGGAAACATAGAACTTTCAGTTCAGTGAACGGAAGTAAATTTTATAGGGGAATATCTCTTGCTTAGAAATCACTAAACTTTTCCCGAATTTGCTTAATATTTAAGATAGAGATAAAAAAATTTATAAAACAAATTTATTGCTCTGATCAATCTCCAAATGCTAACCTTATTTTTCTTGTCGTCAAGATTTATATATTAAAGAGAAATTTTGCAAGAATTTCTAAATCAAGCTTGCCAACAAATCTTGTTTGAATGGGACTTTATCACTGAATATCGATTGAGTGTTGTCATGGCTAATCTGATTTTTATTGAAGACGGATATAAATTTAGAGCATTAATATTAATTCATTTAATATTTTATTCATTTAATATAAATTACTTCATCTAGTTCCTTAACTTATGTCATATATTCGATTGAGATTGGGCATATATCAAACTGTTCTTTTAAATATGTGAATGAATCAATATCACTATCTCTTTTCCTCTCAATCTTTCATAGCGTTTTCTCTCTTTTCCCTTTATCGTTACCTCACTCTTACCCTGTCTCCCCATCGCTTTCTTTCACTCTTATGCTGTCACTCTCTCCATCTTTCAGGGTTTCTCGCTCTGTGCTGACTTTCTCTCTTATTCTATAAATGTTTCTTTTCTTTTCCTCTCATTCTGTCACTTATTCTCTGCTACTCTCTCTCTCTCTCTCTCTCTTTCTATCCCTTTCTCTCGCTCTCTGTCTCTCTCTCTCTTTCCTCCTTCTCTTACTTTCTTTGTATAACTTCCT
The DNA here is from genome assembly GCF_001654015.2 of Drosophila navojoa. The sequence goes on from NW_022045866.1 coordinate 1,208,383, forward strand.
CACCCTATCTCTCTTCCTTTCACACTCCTCATTTCTTTATCTTCCCCTTTCCCTTCTCTCATTCTCCTGTTTCTCTCTCTCTTTCTTGCTCTGTCTCCCTCCCTCCACGTTTGTCAACCATCCGTGTGTCATTTCAAAATGCGTTCGCTGCTTATCTGCAGTCGCATTCATTTTCGATTTTATTTCGCCTGCCTTTTGACGGCAAAAGACCTGAAGACGCGGCAGCTCTCTGTTGTTGTTGTTGCTGCTGCTGCTGCGGCTGCTGCGTCGGCGTTGCTAAAAGGCCTCAGCCGCATTGATAACAACAACAACAACAGCAGCAAGAGGAGCCCGCACGTCCAAGACGATCGCCTGGCTGCGCCTGCGCAACTCTTGGTTGGTCCTGCCGGGCATGCATTAACTTTAAGTGTAGGTTACTGATAAGCGTGCCTGCCTGCCTTGGCGCTGGGTGATGCATCGCCAGCGTTGCCTTGGCCTCTCTCTCTCTCTCTCTATCTGTTTCTCTCTCTCTGTGTGTGTGTGTGTTTTGCATTTTGCGTGTGCTACTTTTGCGAGCAAGCCGACTGCACCCATGCCCTACACACACACACACACAGACACGCAGAGACATGCTGGGCAAACAAGTTCGTGTCCGAAGTCTTTTGTTTTATGCATCTGCATCTTGGCTTTTTTCGGCGCACAGATTTTATTTTATTACATTTAAGATTTTTCTTATTTTATTTTTTGTTTTTGGCCATGTGTGAAGCAAAGTCGCCTGCATATGCATAAATAAGTACGATAAGGCTGCACTTGGCACTCCAGCTTCAGCTTCAACTTCAGCTTTGGCTTCACTCTGCAGCACCGAAAAAATGCAAAATGTAAAATGTAGAATGCTCTTTGCATATTTGCCTCTTCTTCTGCTTCTTGCTCGTCGTCTCCTCTCTTCTCGTTTGACTCTCATTGAGAAACTGGACGCGCTGCTAAATGACATACGACGTGTTGGCGCTGCAATACCATTGCCTGCGCATACATTAAGAGCCAGCGCCGTTGACCAAGACCCCAGAGAGCTGGGCCCGCTCGTTGATCTCGGCAAGCTCTTTAAATGCGCTAAATTGATATTCAGGTTTGCTTCATTTTCGTTTTGATTTTATTTATTTTATTTGATTTTTTTTTAAGCTTTGGTTTTTTTGCGATGCATAAAACTCGCACAAATCAGCGTTAAAAATTAATTGTCTGTTATTATCGTGGATTATTAATAATTTATTCTAAGCTCGAACCGCGTGTTGAAGTTCCAGCCCAAAAAAAAAAACGATATATGTTTGCATATATGTATATATATTGTACATGCGAGAGTACGCGCATGTCTGCATGTCTGTCTGCTCGGTTCATAATTATGGTCATTTGGCAAGTGTTTACTTTGCGCTTAGAGCTGGGCGTGACTGTCATTTGTCTTAATAAAGAACACAGTTGCAAAAAAAAATAAAAATAAACAACAACAACAACAACAACAGAATCAAAAACAAAACTCATTTACATAAAAGCTACCTCAGCGAGACTCGAAAAACGAAGCGCTCAAGCACATGTAATGCGCCTAATTACCAGTCCATGCAGACAGCCAAAAATTTGCAGCTGATGGCGATGATGGCGATGATGATGATGATGATGATGATGTTGCTGCGATCAATATATATTTGGCTGCATGACTCAGTTACAGTGGCTGTGCTCAAATAAAAGCAAAGCGAAAAATGCAGAAATTTATATGGTAACAACTTGAAGGAATTTGTCATAGCCAGAAGACGAAGGCGAACTGAGGGCCGGGAGTACGGCGATCTGCGATCTGCGCCTCTGCGAGCTCGGGGCTTCTGCAGCGCATTGGCATTTTATACATATATGTATATTGTTGTTGTTGTTTGTTTTTTTTTTTTTTTTGGGACGCATTAAATGGCAGCAATTTGTTTTGGGCAACTGTCACAGAAGTTGGCACAATTGCGGCTCAGTTTGTCAGGAACTCTGAGACTCTTTGGACTCTCTGAGATTTTTGGCTGCCTGCTGCCTGTCGCGGCTGCCTGTTGCTGCTGCCTGTTGCTCAGTATGAGTAATTTAAGACAGTTTTCACTGCAAACTTAATTAACTCGTTGCTGTCTCATTTGGCTGACTGCCGCGGCTGCTGTTGCTGCTGTTGCTGCTGTTGCTGCTGTTGGTGTTGCTGTAGCTGTTGCAGTTGCTGCTGTTGTTTTGCCTTTCACCCTAACTGCCCACGGGGGCTAAACCGCAAAGAGTCAGTGATTCGAGATGCGTTTTGTAGTTAGCTGCATAGAGTTGCATTGTTGTTTATAGCTGTTGTTGCTGTTGTTGCTGTTGTTGTTGTTGTTGTTGTTTGTCATATTGCGGCTTTTACTATTCAAATTCCTGCTATATTAAACCGAAAAGAAAGTGGGCGGCAGTGGAGCGCAAAAGCAATCCACTGAGCTTTCTTGTAGCCTTTTATTCTTCTCGTTGTTGTTGTTGTTGTTGCTGTTGCCGTCCGCAACTTTTTCCCTATCGAGTTTCAATTTGCCTAGCATTGCTTTGCAGTATATAAATACTGTTTGATACACATACATACATATATGTATATATACATACATACATATCTTTTTTAAGGTCACCTTTGCTGCTAACTGTTGCTTTTGCCTGATTTATTGTTTAGACGCGTTTATTGTCGTATTTGAGAGCTGTATTTTGTTTATAGAGATCGACCTTGTTAAACAAATACACATTTGTATATCGCCATCTCTCTCTTCCTAAACTCTATGTTTGCCTAATTCCTTTTTTCGGTCTCTCTCTATCCCAATCTCTTTTTTCTCGAGACATCTATCGTCGATCTCTTCGACTCTCTCTCCCCCTCTCTCTTAAATTCTCTCATTCACTTTGCTGACTTCTTCCTACACTCTTGTACTCTCCTTCTGTCTCTTCCTCTCTCTCTCTCTCTTTCTTTCTCTCTCTCTCTCTCTCTCTCTCTCTCTCTCTCTCTGTCTCTCCCTCTCTCTTTTTTGTACTCGCCTTCTATCTCTCTTTCTGTCTGTATCTCACCCTTTGCCTATCTCCTTCTGTCTCTTCCTCTCTCTCTCTGTCTCTCCCTCATTCTCTATTTTTTGAACTCTCCTTCTCTCTATCTCTCTCTCTCTCTCGCTCTCTATCTCTCTTTCTCAAGCTCTCCCTCTCTCATTTCATCTCTATTTCCTCCGTTACTTAAGAACTCCCACTCTATCAGTCACTTTTAAAAGTAAAATAAGGAAACGACAAGAACATGGTAAAGGACAAGAAAGTTGTGAGAAAATGTCAAGCGTAAAATAGATCACAAATGAGAGTTTAGAAATTGAGCTAAATTATTTAGCTCATGAGAATGGAGTAGAAAGGTGCTTCCCATAGCGCGCCTGTGGCTGACCAACAAATGTCATATAAAACATGTCAACAGCTTTAATTGCCGTCGAGATTGAAAGAAAGTTCTCAATGCATACGACATGCGATAACAGCTGCATGCTAGCTGCAGTCGCCGATCAAGCATTCAGGCAACATTCACTTTTCATCATTAGGGCAACATTTTATGGGTAGCACTTAACACTCGCGAGTATTTCGAATAACTTGGCTAAATTGTAAATTATTTGCAATTTCTCAATTTGCAAATTGCTTAAATTAGCCCAGGCGACCGAAAGGCACAGCGACAAGGGCAGAAGAAGAACAAGAGGAAAAGGTAGAGGCAGAAGAAGAAGAGGAAGCGACAGCGGATACTTGTTTGCCAATGGCACCCACCCAAGTGATGGCAAATGCTGCGAACTGAGCGCGTTGCAGTCGCAACATTTTGATGGCGCATGGCGGCATTTATGCTGATTATGTTGCATATAAATTCCGTGGCAACATTTAGAGTGAGCGAACAAGAGAGAGAGAGAGAGAGAGAGAGAGAGAGAGACAGGGAGAGGGATAGATGCCTCGTTTGCCGTCGCTGGCCGTTGTGCCTTGTGTACTTGGAGAATGTTTACACGCGTTCTCGTTGGCCGTCGTCGAGCTTCTTATTTGTCCATGGCCATGGCCGAACTGGGACGGTTCATAAATTTTGCTGCAGCTTTGACTTTAACTCGTTCAACGCACTTCAAGCCAAAGACAAGGCAGCCCAGGCCCAGCCAGCCAGCAGCCCGGCCAACAACAGTAACAACCCAGGCGCTGGGGTAAAAGGAAATCTCAACTGGTCAACTTGAGCGTCGGCGACGACGACGACGACGACAACGACAACGAAAAATAAAGTTGCATACAAATTGTTGTTGTTAGTGTTGTTGTTGTTGTTGCTGCTGCTGCTGGTGCCTTCTCGGCCACTTGGCCCCCCGTGCATCGCACTCCCCGCTTGGTGTTGCTCAGCGAGCAAGCGCGTCACCTCCAGCAGCTCCATCTTTGCGTCGCTGGTTAACGCAAACATTTTAGCCTTTTGAGCGCGTCTTGACGACAGATTTAGACGTTAAGCAGCCGCGTTAAGTGTCCCCTGGGAAAACGCGGCTAAGCATTTGCCGTGTTGACAAAACGAGCCAACGCTGAGCAACAGCTGCTGCCCCGTGTTGCTGCCCCTGATGCTCATGTTGTTGCTGCTGTTGTTGCTGTTGCTACTGCCATGTTGCTCAAGTGCTGTTGCTGTTGTCGATTTTGTGCAGTCGCTGCAATTTGTATAGCCATAGATGCAATCGCTGGCACAAAATTTTAACACCATTAGCTGACCAGCGGCAAGTTTTTTTTTCTGTGTATTTCTTCTTTTTTTTTGTGCATTTTAGCGGCTCGCTTGTTTGTCTCACTTTGCTGCATATTTTCGCGCCTAATTTGCGGCCACACCCCCAGCCCCGCCTGCCGTCGAACGTTAAATGAGCAGAAAATCGGGGGAAAAAAAACGAGCTAACGCAACTGTCGAAATCTGTGTCCGCATGCATAAGCCAAAGCCACTCGTGGGTGCATGTGCATGTGCATGTGCATGTGCATTAGCCAAGTTTATAATCTAGATTTTGGAGTGTGCAGCACAGCACAGCACGGCGCAGCACGGTGCAGCTGCAGCACAGTGGGGCAAGCCAAAAAGCCAGCTAGCCAGCCAGCCGGCCGGCCGGCAATCGATATTGCTTTGGTCAATTTTGTCATAAATAATTCTAAAGTAGCTGCAATTTGTTTAAGCGCACTCAAACTTTATTATTATTAATCGGGGCGTATATATGCAAAGGCATATGCCACACCGTTTCCTGATGCCGGGCGTCAAACGTAAATAATTGCGATAACCGCAAAACGGGGCCGAATTACTCATACGCCATGTGTGCCGCAACAGCTGTTCAAACTGAGCAAAGGGGAGAGAGGGAGAGGGCATGTGTGTGGGGGGCGTCAGTTTAGGCCTCATTTCAATTGTGAAAACCGAGAATTGACAGAGCGCACTTAGCTTTGATTGATTGCCAGCTGATATGAGCCGCAATTGCGGTTAAAGTAATTCAATCGCCAACACCCGAACCACATCAAACGTCCCCAACAGCAGCAGCAGCAGCAGCAGCAACGGCACTAGATGAGGCTGTGTGTGAGTGTGTGTGTGTGTGTGTGTATGGTGGCAAAGCCAAGTGGCACAAGTGACAAAACAGCAACAAAATGTCATAATTGATAGCGACAAGTGACAGCAGCTGAGCTGATGCTGCAAGCAGCAGGACCAGCAGCAACAGCAACCGTCTCAGGAGCAACAGCAACTGTTGCCGGCAGAGGCTCTGTGCCGGATTAAGCGCAAATTGTGTTTATGTTCAACACATAGAAACTGTGACAAGTTAATATACGAGGAGCAACAAATCCGATTATAGGCATGACTTGATTTCATTTGCATGCGGCAATTTGTTGCACGTAGCTGGCCGCCTAATTGCGATGGGGCGGGGCATAAAAATTAATTATGAAAAATTAACAGATGCACGCATACACACATATACACACATACATATATGTACATATCGAGGTGTGTATTCTGTGCATTGGCAAACAAAAGACTTGGACAACGAACGCGTTTGTGCTGCGGCCAGCTCATGTTACACTGGATAGGCTATTCGATTTAATTTAAATTAGTTTATAATTTATTTGATGCCCTTACACACACACACACACACACATGCACTCTTTACACCACACAGACCACACACGGCTCACAAATTATCTCGTAGTCAATTTAAAAGCGTCGCTTAAAATGTTTAATTTAACATAAAATCAACGCACGGCGACAGCCGAGAGTCACATTTACGGCAACAGAAACACATAAACAAGCACATTATTGAGAGCTGAAAAACAACAGGCAAATGGAATAAGAGACTAACAAAGAAACAAAAAAAAAAAAAAAAACAATAACAATCGAACAGAAAACATAACAACAACAACAAGAAAACAGAGCCAATAAGACGCGCAACGCGATAAATTTGTACAATAAAACAAAACTGATTTCCGTCTAATGCGATTGACACCTAAAACACCAAAAATTTCAAATTACAATAAGTATACAAACTCGTCTCCGTACAGCTACCCCCTCCCTCTGCCACTCTCCCTCTCTCTCACTCCCTCTGATTAGTCCCCATGCAGCAACAACAACAAAAAATCGAAATACAAGCACATAAATAATGTTATTAAAATAGACAGACGATTGTGACTTGGGACTCTCGAGCGCCCAAAAACTCGAATCTCGCATCGCTTCACATATCTCGAACGACGCACACAGTCAGCCGGGTCAGCCGGCGGCCAGTTGATTAGCTCATCACTTAGTCCACTAAAAGAGACACTTTCGGCTGACACTGATTGGTCGCTGTGGACCACAACTTGACAACGAGTAGTCAGCGCAAATATACATAAAAACACACACACACACATATATATACGCATATAGAGATATGCCTATTTATATAGCGAGCAACAGTCAAGTTGTCTGTTTATGGACAGCCTATCATTATTTATAGAATTAAATTGTTTAAATCGAAACTCTTCGATTTTTTATCTGCCTGCCTATCCACTTAGGCTTTGAGGTTTTTGCAAAACCTGAGCATCTCCAGCGATTAATTATGCTGATTATTTAGTATATCTAATGCCATTATGAGCCTCGGCTCAGCTGTTGAGACAAATCGATTGCACTTCTTTGGCCTTTGACTGGGGTTTTAGTTCTTTGAAAAATTTTAGCTTGAACTAGAAAATACACATAAAGAATGGGAATGAGAAAAATAGAAAAAAAAATTATATATATGTACATATATTATTTTATTTTACTTTAGATTTTATTCTATGCATAGAAAAACTCTGCAAAACTTTTTTTTATGCCCATTTTTGTTTTTATTTTGCTGGACTTTTTTTTTAACAATCTGTATTTATGTGAATCTATTATTTATATGTTTTTTTAAAGGCGTTTATTTATGTTAGTTTTTAACAGATTTTATTCAAATTTAAAATTATTTTGGAAAGAAAGTTTATGTGAGGGAGTTTAGCGACTGCCAGATGCTCTGTAGTTAGTCTTATGAGGTAGTTTTATTAAGTAACTCTATGGTAATTGCACCAGAAAAATATCTATCATGCAAAAATATAAATAAATATAAATATAGTAGATTTTACACTGATAAAGTTATAATGAGTTTTAGATGTGTAAGATCTATAAAGCCATTCATATTGTTCAGGAATGAAATTGGTATTAATTTATTTATTTCAATGGACCAATGCCAAAGCGAGCGAATATATGGACAATATGTTTAGTATGTAGGTATTCAGTAATCCCAATGCATTGCAATGCTCCAATTATATGCCGTGGGAAAGTATAGCAACCGACAGAAGTTATTAAAAAGGAATTTTAAATAGATAACGTCGCTCTTCTCAGCGAAAATTAGTTGATTCTACCTTACTTAGCTCTCTTTCATTCACACATCATTCCATATACTCCCGCTCTCTCTCTCTCTCTCTCTCTCTCTCTCTCTCTCTCTCTCTGTCTCTCTCTCTCTCTCTTTATCTCTCTCTCGCTTTCTCCCTCTCTTTCACTACACAACCCATATACCCGCTCACACTCACACTAAACAGTGTATAATAAGCTTTTGCTCATAAGTTTCATCTACTTAGGCAAAGAGTTTGACATGTTTATGAAAAACATACATCCATATAGCTGGGCTTATTGCTGACTTAGGCCTGGTTGGCTCTTTAGTTTAAACATTAAAATTAAATAATTCTAGCATTAGCTACGCCGCATGTAAGTTTGTAATTTATGGCCAATAGTTAAGGCCTAACGCATATCGTATGTCTTGCATATGCTGGCTGCTAAACAATTCACATTTTTTGGGCAGACAGAGTTCAAAGCGGTTGCACGCTCAATTCTCTCACATTTCGCCAAGGAGTCAGTTGAACAATTAGCTGGCTGATTTATTGATGTGGAGCAACGACGACGCACAGCGCAATGCTGCAATGCAGCAATGGACCAAGACAGCAACAGCAGCAGCCTGAAGGCTAGGTGCAATGGCCGAGGCGCGTTGCTTACAATTTGATTTGATTTGATGTGCGCCTACGAATGTTGCTCAGTTGCCAAGTTGCCAAGTTGCCCAGTTACCAAGTTGCCAGGTTGCCAGGTTGCCCGCTGCCAGTTGTCGCCAACGTTGTTGTTGCTGCTGGCTGTCGAAACGCATAATCGTAAAATTTGCTGTGGAATGTTGCAATATTTTTGCGAGTAGAGCAATTTGCGCGTGAATTATTCCAAACGTTGCATTTACAAATGATTTTTTGTGCGCAGCGACAACAACTTTAATTGGCCCAACGAGGAAGTCATTGCTCGAGTCGAGTTCAACTATAGTAGAATGCATACAGAAGATGCCCAGCCGACCGAGCGGGCGACCGAGCGACTCCTTTCCCAGTTTCAATTCTTTGCAGCATGCATTCGCACATTTTGCATGGTACGTGACGCAAACAAAAGGCGTTGGTCCAGCCGTTGACATATTCTAAGCAAACGACAGGCCCATAAAATCATATTTCCACTCTGTTTTCCATGAATGTCACACTTGAGTTGCCCGCTTGGTGGGTGCAGCAGCAGCGGCAGCAACAGCAGCGGCAGCAACAGCGGCAGCGGCAGCCACATAGTACGTCTCTATTATTGGTGTGAAGTCATCGCGTGAAACGTTTTTGCAGGCTTCCATTTAATTTCCATGGCCAATGGCTGGCAAATGCATAAACTGTGCACCACTCTCTCTCTCTCTCTCTCTCCAAGCTCTGACTAAGAAGCGGCGAGTGCAGCTGCAGCTGCTGGGCATTGTTTGGCTGGCGGGAGGTGCTTGGCCATGTAGGCAATTCCTGGAAGTTAATTTCATTAAGAGCAACTAGCAATGCGCGTCGTATTTATTAGCCGCACGATACATATACATATCTATATATATAAGTATGTATATATGTACATATATATCTGTTGCATAGGCATTGGCTTTGTTTTCAAGGAATCTGCCGCAGCCGGGCTGCCAGCCAGCCGGCCAACTGGATGTCGCTCGTGTATTTGTGGAATTCATCATCGGCGACAGGCGGGTTCGACTCTTCATCTTCACCCCCTCTGCCTGTACCTCCTCTTCGTCTTCTCCGCTTCCGTCTACAGCTCTAGTTGTTTAGCTCCGTCTGGCCGCGTTAGTTGTTTTGCAATTTTCATAACTTATTGTACATGGAGATCCGGTTGCTGCTAAATAAGGTAAAAATTTCCTTAAGAAAATTTACGCACAAGTGCGATTTCCAGTTAATAAAATTATCCCCAAACATGCCACGCCTCTTCTCGTCTACCCCACGGCCACAGCGAATTCTTATTAATTCTTATCGCAATAACAAAAAAAACGCAACAAAAACAACAAAGATTTCTTAGCGCGGCATCTGCTCAGCCACCTGATCAGGTGTGCGTGTGCGTGTGTGTGTGTGTGTGCGCCTCCATTTGGTCACAGCGATGCCGACAAGTGTTGTACACGCATTCCAAATACTTTTCTATCATTAGCGGCTGCTGTTGCCCCATGTGGTTGGTCCTCGAAGACACGAATGCATGGCATACCTTTGCCTAGTTGCGACATAGATAAATCTATAGAATATCTAATATATATGTATATGTATGTATGTATGTTTGTATATTCATTTATTGTTACATGTAAAACAGACACAGTGTATGAACAGAAATTTTGCAATGGACCTCATTAACATAAATGTTGCACAAAGAAGCAGACACAGAAATAGTTGAAACTAATTTTTAGCTAGCATTTAACACATGTAAGCAAAACTGAACTAAAGTATTATAAAAAGTGTGACAAATGCGAGTATTTCACTATATGGCACAGCCGGACATCTATGTTGCTCTAGTAATAGAAGCGATAGACGCCAAAGAGCACCAGCAGTACAATCAATATGAATAGCTTAGATTTAAGTTTGTATTTGTTATCCAGAGTCCGCCAAGAGCGAGCCAGTGCGTTGAGGGATGAGGCCTGTTCCTGGCGTAGGGAACGGCGTCCCCCAGTGGTGATGCTGCTGGCTGGTACGCTGCGCCTGTAACTGGCGCCACGATCCCCAATTCGTTCGGCGCGCAGGCGTGCCAAGCTGCGAGCAAAGTCGCTTTCAAATTTAACGCCCTGTCCATCCTCTTCAGCGGCATCATCGCTGAATTCATTGCTGTAGGTGCGTGGCGGCGAGCGGCGTATGCTGCTGCTGCTGTGGCCAGGGGTTGAGGATGCTGCAGTTGTGTAGCTCTGGGCTGGTGAGCTTATATAGCTGGAGTAACGTCCAGTCGCAGGACGGTACTCGAAGCTGTTAGTGGTGCTGGTAGCGCCTAGTGTTGCGCGTGGCTGGATGGGACTGGGTGCATCCTCGTAAACCAGCTTGAGACGCCGTTGCTCCAATGGTTTGGGCTGCAGGCTGGGATACAGTGGCTTGGCCACATAGTCATGAGTATTGACGGTGGTGGCCGTCAGCTTGGACCTTGGCTTGGGATTGCTGCCGATCTGTCTGTTGTGTTCACTATACTGATCCTCAGCATCCTGGGCAGCCTGGGCCAGTTGCTCATCCTCCTCGTCATCGGACTCTAGAACGATCAATGAATTAACCAGCAAAGGTTCCTCGCTCTCGCGCTGGTTGGCCACTGTGGGCTCTTCTGCAATTGGCTCCGGCTTGCGAGCGATCCGTTCTTTTGGCTGTTCACGTCGCTCCGAATTGGAAATGCGACGTGACTGTATGGGCGCAGCCTTGACCGGAACTGGTTTAGCTACTGTAACTGCCTCCGGCACGGCTTGTGGCTTGCTCACTGGCTGCTGCTGCTGACGACGACGTTCGTCCTCTTTGGCATCGCTGGGATTGACGGCAATGGTGCGCCGTGCCTTACTTGCGGCTGGGGCCGCGTCTGGTTTATCCACCTGTCCAGCACTTGTAGTAGCAGCAGAAGCAGAAACAGCTGCTGGCTGCAAAGTCTCGCGACGTGCGTTGCTCTTCTTCGGGCTGCCTGCCGGCAAGGCGGCGTTGCCGCCCAGTGAGGCACGTAAACGTTTCACCAACACCTTACGACTGCTATCTGTGACTGGTATATTCGGCAATCCCTGGGCCAGCATCCGTGCACGCAGTTCGGCATTAGACAAACTGTCCAAATTATCAGTTTCAGCCATGATTTTTGTTGCCAAACACGCTTTTCACTATTCGTTGAAATTGAAAGCAGTTGCGCGTCCCTTTTTTGCGCGGTGCGATGTTAGTTAGCGATGAGCGATATGCAGAAATAATCGATTAACTTATGAATATTTGCACACAATGAACACGCGTTTCTTTTTACTGATTTTATAAAGCACTACAGATTCGGTAAAATTTATTTTATATCTGTTTTTACAAATTTTTTTTTATAGCTTTATAGAAACCGGTTTTTAATAAATTTGAAAGCAGTCTGTATATCGGATACAGATGTGGCAGCGCTACTCGATTTGAGTGTTGAATAGGTTCAAACTATAGTTACTTTTCAATTTGCAGTCAAAAATATTTTTTAGCAGGCTTTTAGGCATAGGATTTATTAGTGTGATGTTTTTGCCTAATTTTTAGTTTGATGTTTAACTTTTTGTCTATAGTTTGTATATAGTTTACTTAATTTACTACTTGTTTATATCACTTCTCTGTCATATTGCTTGTTGAAGCACAATAATTCATGAAAACGGTCAATACGTTGACCAGGGCTGCTAAAAATGGCACGGAGAAACAATGCATTTGATTGTCTGGCAGCACTGTCAGTTTTCCTGGGTTGCTTTACATCGCTAAGAGAGCTTGGACAAGTAAATGGAAAACAAACGTAAATAAAACTAAGTCTCGCTGCTAAAAAAAAACAGGAGATAATTCTAACTTGGCAGCCTATGCTTGGAGAGTCCACGTAGACATTTAGCATACACAATGGACATATCGAAGGCACCAAACCCACGCAAACTACAGCTCTGCCGCATCTACTTTCTGAGTATGACTAAACTCTCTCTCCCTCCATCTCTCGCTCACTCACTCAAAAAAAAAAAAACTTTACTTTTAGCTGGCTTTGCTTTTCTGCCCTTCGTGTGGGCCGTAAATGTTTGCTGGTTCTTTGATGAGGCGTTTCGCAAGCCGCCATACACCGAACAGACTCAAATAAAGCGCTGTAAGTGAGTGAATAGCATGCATTATATATGTATACCCTGTGTTACCTGATTTCTCCATTGCAGATGTGATATACTCAGCTATAGGGACATTCATCTGGACAATTGCACTGATCACCTGGGTTATTCTATTCCAAACGAATCGTGCGGCTTGGGGTGCCACCGCCGACTATATTAGCTTTATCATACCCTTAGGGGTCTCATGAGTCGAGTCTACTTTATGGTATTAAAATTAACAAATTGATATTAAGCTAAATAAATTACAGATAGTGTGTTGCAATGATAATAAAATATGTTGCATAATTTTGTGCTGGAATGTCAAAAATGTGTTTTTATTGCATATTCCCGAGGGCAGCGGGAGTACCTACAGACATTTGATATAAAACTGTTGCATACTTTTGTGATGAGATGTCGAAAAGTGCATTTCCATTGCATACTCTAGAGGGCAGCATTGTAAATTTAAAGAAATCTTGCCTTCGCGATCGGGGAATTTGAGCTAAATCCAACTATAGACGCATATGAGTCCTGCAAAATCGAGTTTTGTGTCAATTCACAAACTGCCCATAGTATGTGCGCGGCTCTACTGTGCATAGAGACCTGACATCTTCTTTCAGGCCGATAAGTCTTCTCCCTTCGATATCGAAGGTGTTGGAACGACTTATTGCTGTTCGGCTGGTGAGGATTATGGAAGTTCGAGGCATTATTCCAGATCACCAATTTTTATATATATATATATATATATATATAAAAACAAAAGATATTAAACTAAATAAATTAAAACACAATATACAATATATGATTATAGAGAACACTCAATTCACTTTTTAAATACATTTTTTATTCACATCTAAAGCTTATTTTTTGTTATATATATTTATATATATATATATATATATCAATATATGTGTACTATACTCTTGAAATTCTCTTACACACTAATTATGTGTTAATTCTTCCTCATAATTTGTATTAATTTTCTTTTGAATGCGAATTCGTTTCATTTTGTTGTATCGCGCTTTCGCTTCCATTTCCGCTTCGTCCACGGCTTCCAGCTGCCTTGATATAACATACAATTTCATTGTTTTAGAATGTCATAAAGTTTTGCTTGCTCTTGTTATTTGCTCGATTTTTAAAAATACATAAATATTTGTTTGTTAAAAATGTCTGCGCTTGTACCATTTTGAATAATCAACTAATCTGATGTCAGTTTTCGTTTACGTTTTCTATCCTTTGTTAATTAATGTCGTCACTACGCTGATTCCACTACGAACGAGTGAATTGAATGTTGCGATGATTGCGAAAGTGAAAAATGCAATGTGGGGAGACAAATCTAACACACACACACATACATAATTAATTTTGTTTTTTTCCTCAATTGCCTGTGAGTTCCCAATGGTATATGTGGCCGTAGTGTCACACACATGTCACATATCAATCAATCAATCAGGGAATCGCAACTAATTTACACTTTATAAAAAGTCTCGATTTAAGTTATATTTACATGCAATACTTATTTGTTTTTCACTTGTTGTTGATTGATAAATTCTAAAGAATCGGTTTTTGCTTTATAGTTTTTAGTTTGTTTTCTTTAATATAAAACATTAAGTGCCATTTAATCACGCGTGTAGTCTATGATGAAGCGGCTAGTGAGCTCTACAACAAACAGAACATTCAACTTCTGCTCCACACTTTACATTCACAATCTAGTTAATTTATATTTATATATAAATGTAAATTACACATACATATATCATATAGTAATAATAATCATAATAGTAATAATAATTAATAATTATATTTTCATCATATCATACACATACATTTATATATATATATATATTTATATATAGTATAAATATTTCAAAGTACACGCTTAGAAACATCTAAATGATTCACAAAACTAAAATAATTTTTATCTTTTGTTTGTGTGTGTTTCTTTTTCAGGGTTTTCTGCTTTTGTTTAGCGTTCTCTGAGGAGAAACTACTGGATACGAATAGTACACACATACATATACATATACAATATATATAAGTTATAGAAGAATGGGCGCGCCCTTTGTCTTTTAGATGCAAATGTCGCGCTGGCTCCATTCGCAACACAGATAAGGATTAATTAATTAATACACGATGCTAAATGCTAAATTGTAAGTGCTACGGTTTGTTTTTTCTTTTTGTTTTTGTAATTGGTAATCTGTAAACGGTAATTGGTAATTGGTAATCGATAATCGATAATAATTCGTTAAACAATATGCATTAATATTAATTATATAAATTTTTGTTTGTTTGTTTTTGTTATTTTTTTTTACAAGAAATCAACACTACAGCAGAATTCGAAACTGCTTTTGCTTCTCTTTTTGTTTTGCTACGTTTTCTTTTGTTCATGTTCGATTTACGCCTCTCTCGAATAATATATATATATACTATAATTATATTATGTTTTGTTTAATATGTATATATATATATATGCAAAATACACTTAGGAAAAACATTGTTAATTTGTAGTTTATGCTATATAATTATATCATATTTGTTATGTAGTCTAGAAATATATTCATATACATACATATACATATATGCATATATATTGTTGTTTGTTTTTTCGTTTTTTTTTTTTGTTGTATCTGGTAATAGTAGTGATAACTTAGGACTTAAACTAAATCTTTATAGTTAACACGTTAAACGAAACATACAAAAAATACTTATAAATATAAATAGTCGATTTTTGTTGTAGTTGCTTTTGTTGCTGTTGCTGTTGTTAAGTTGGGGTGCTTGGGATTGTTGTTGTTGTTGTTTTGTAACGTTTGTAAAAATATTAAATATATATCCTTTATTTATATGCTATATATGATTTATGTGCGCACGCCCAGGGCTAATAGCAAATGCATTTGGGTATTTATCAACCACTGCCTCTTCCAGTTTCGATCTCGCTCCCGATCCGCATTCGAATTCCATTCCAGCATTCCGCTAGTTGTTCTTCACATTGTAGGCCTTCTTCTCGTTGCTGCCATTCAGTGGTTCTCATTTTGTCGGACCCGGCGGAAATGGATTTATCACAGCTACTGCAGCCGCTTGTTGGCTGGCCAAAACGGCCGCTAAAAGAAAGCAACAATCATAAGCAACTGTCTTGAGACCCCTCTGAACCCTCTACTCACCTCCATAGGGCGCCGTGTACATGGGATAGCCGAGGCCGACGTGCGTATGATGGTGTGTGTGCACGTGTCGCTGCGGCGGCGGACTGCGCGAATCGGCGGCACCAGCACCACCAGCAGCACCATTGCCAGCACCGCCGCCGGCCACTCCTACAGCTCCATTGCCAGCGGGACCGCCACCGATGGGCGGCGCGCCAGGTAACGGCTGCTTGTGGGCATCGAGTGCTGCACCGGGCGCCACGCCATGCGATTTTTGGCCAGACATGTCTGGTTTGTTGGACGGCGGGCCGCCTAAGCTGCCGGGCGGTGGCTGCAGATTCAATGGAACACCGCCTGCACTGCCTGGCGCCGAGCCGGGCGGATTGGGACCCGGGCCGCCTAGCACACTGGGTCCAGAGCCGGGCCCACTGCTGCCTGGTCCGCCGCCCGGTTGCGGCAGACCCAAGCTGGGGCTGCTGACGCTGACCTTGACCGGTCCGCTGGCGCTGGTGGGAGATTTGAGAGCACGTTCGCTGAGCTCATGAATCTTGTGCGTGGTATAGTACTGGCTGGCCGCATGATGCAGTGCGTCCAGCGCCTTGGTGCCCGTATTCCGCGACAGATCCTCGGGCGCATGATAGCGCGTTATGGGCAAGTGATACGGCGGCGTATTGTATGGCCCAGCTGCGGACATCAGCACATTGCGGTACATCGGATGATTGGGATCGAAGCCAAATGGCGAAGGCGAAATGTACGAAGGATGCAAAAAGTATTGCGATGTAGGCGGTGGCGGCGGACCTTGCGTTTCCATGGTAGGTTTCTGGCCCTCCTGCTTCACCTTCAGCTGCTGCTGCTGCTGATCATCGTCGGCGGCGCTGTTGCCCTTTTGCTTGGGCGAGTCCTTGGTCAGGTTGGTCGCCTTGTTATTGGCTGCCGCATTGGCTTGCGATTGCTTAAGCTTCTGTTGTTGCTGTTGCTGCTGCTGTTGTTGTTGCTGCTGCTGTTGTTGCTGCTGCTGCTGTTGTTGCTGCTGCTGTTGTGCCTGCTGTTGCTGCTGCTGCTGGTGTTGCTGTTGCGCCTGCTGTTGCATATGCTGGTGATGCTGTTGCAACGCTTGCTGCTGATGTGCTAGCGATAGTTGCTGTTGTTGCTGTTGCTGCTGCTGCTGTTGTTGCTGCTGCTGCTGCTGTTGCGAGCTTAAGCTGGACTCATCTTTGTGCTGGGGCGGCATTCCAGGATGCGGTTGCATGCCGGAAGCATTCTGTGCCGCTGCAACAGCTGCAGCATTCTGACGCCGCTGCTGATCCGAGAACATATAGTAGCTGCCAAAGAGATAAACAAGATTATAAGTATATATACCAACTATGAGCTTCATCTGGAATTTACCGTCGCAGCTCATCCTCGCGCGCTGCTGCCGCCAGGCTCATGGAATGACGCTGATAGATGCTTGGATGATAAGCGCCCAGCGCCTGCAAATCCTTTGGATGCAGTGCATGTGGCTGCTGTGGCTGTGGCGGTGGCTGTTGTTGTTGTTGCTGCTGCTGTTGCTGCTGCTGCTGTTGTTGCTGCTGCTGCTGATGCGTTGGCGGCGGTGGCTGCTGATTGGGCTCCTGTTTGATCTCTTGTTTGATCATCGGCTCCTGTTTGATTAGCTTGTTGCTCAGCAGCTGGAAAGAAGGATTGACTTTAGTATTTTCTATAACCAGCAAGAGCTGAGCTGCATTTACCTGCTGCTGTGGCGGCATATGCTTGGGGTTATCATGCGGGCTGGGACTCTCCTTGGTGCGCTCCTCCTTGATGCTAATGCCGGCGAGTTGCTGCTGCTGCTGTTGTTGTGCCTGCGAGCTGGGTGGCAAACCAGGATGACCGCCCAGCTTGGCGGCCTCCTCGGAGGCCACAATCGAAACGGGTCCGAAATTAGGATCGACGCTGTAAGGATAGCCCGGCGGTATGAAGCTGCAAAAATAGAAGAAGTTTTGATTAAAGGCAAGATCTCTAGCTAAGAGTTAATGTTTAGCTCACTTGTAGGGATAGAAATGGCCCAGAGCCTTGGCGGGCGATGGTCCGCCTAGACCCGCTAGCCCAGCAATACCAGGAGGCAGGCCGCCAGGTGGTCCAGCCACAGCGCTGAGATTAACCGGCGGCGGTTGCACCTGTGCCGGCTGCGATGGGGGTGGACCGTTGTCCTTGCCATTGTTGTCGGGCTGCTGCTGCTGCTGCGGTGGGCCACTTGGCTGTGATGGTGGCTTTGTCATCAGGTCCAATGGCGGCTCCTTGTTCTTGTTGCTGTAGTCGGTCAGATGGCCGACAGCCTGCTGGGCGGGCGGCGCCAACAGATGCGACTGTGGCGTCTGTGAGGTAGCTGGCGGTGCCCCCGGCTGTTGCAGTTGCTGCTTGCCTGGTTGCAGTGGCTCCGGACCGGGTTGCACCATGTACTGCGGCTGCGGCTGCTGTGGCAGCGGCGGTGGCTGCAATTGCTGTTGCTGCTGTTGTTGCTGCTGCTGCTGTTGTTGTTGCTGCTGTTGTTGCTGCTGCTGCTGAGCCGCCGGATAGAACTGATACATGCCATAGCCGGCCAGCGAGGGCGGTATATTGGGCGTTGGCGCTGGTGGCACGCCCACCTCGCTGGGTTTCTTGCCAAGCAGCTCAATGTGCTTGACCGGCTGCGATTTGTCCAGCAGCTCTGGCTCCGCCACGGGCGTGGAGTCATCTGAGATATCACTGTACGCTGGACTCTGCACATCCTCGCGCGAAACACTGCCATCGAAATCGCCCGGACCAGGCGATTTCCTGTTCTTCTTCTGCTTGCTGCTGGCGCCCACCGAAGCAGGCCCAAAGCCAGGCGAGCTCTTCAAGCCTGGCGGCGGCTGCTGTTGCTGTTGTGGCACGTAGCCGCCAGCGGGTGGCTGTTGTGGATCCTGCGACAGACTGGGCGGACGCAGTGGACTCTGTCCAGGCGGCGACTGCTGCGTGTTAACGCCAGGCGGCGGCTGTTGCTGCTGCTGTTGCTGTTGTTGCTGCAAAGCTGCCGCATCGGGTGGACCAAAACGTAAGACGCCCGCTTTTACTGGAAGTGGAAAAAAAAGGAATTGTAATTCTGAAATGGAAAGCTCCATCTAGTTTCAACTTACATGCTCCCTGCTGTAGCAGCGCCTGCTGCTGCTGCTCGGATAGCATTGCTGGCAATCCCGCGCCGACGAGTCCGCCCAGCAGCTGATGCTGGGACAGCGCCTGTGTGGAGATGCCGGCCGTGATGCTGCCGCCTGCAATGGGTTGGCTACCAGGCATGCCACCAGGTGGCAACACTGCTGCTGGCTGCGCTTGTGTGGGCGTTGCTGGCGGTGGCTGTGGCACGGCAGCAGCTGTGACAACCAGCGGCAACACTGGCAACGGTGCCGCCACACCAGCAACAGCAGCAACAGCCGCTGCAGCAGCAGCAGCCACTGGATCTGTGGCAGCGGCTGCAGTAGGAGGCAATGCAGTGCCATTTGCTGCTGCTGCGCCGTTTGCCTCTGCTGCTGCTGCAGTAGTAGCAACTGGCACTGGCGCTGCTGTTGCTGCTGCGACTGCGGCTGCTGCTGTAGGCGATACTGCTGTTGGTGTTGTGGCTGGTGGTGCTGTTGGTGTGGCTGTTCCGTTAGCGGCAACTGTTGGAGTCGCCGCCGCCGCTACTGCTGCTGCTGCTGCCACTGCTGGCAGTGGCGATGGCGGAGTGGCTGGCTCATCGGGCGCCTGCATAGAGTCCTCGTCCATGGAGCTGACACCGCCGCCGCCGCTGCTGCTGCCGCTGGCGCCGTGCGCATGCGACTGATGGTAGCGCAGCCCGTTGGCGTGCTTGTACTTCTTGCTGCAGTCCTGCTCGGGGCACTCGAGCAGCACCGGTGAGATCGCGCAGGGCGAGGCAGTCTTACATTTCTTTGTGTTGATTTGCACATTGAGTCCGGTCACTGGATTGAGCAGGCTCTGCGGCTGGGTGGCCAGGCCACCGCCGCTGGCCGAGATGGGAATGCCGCTGGCATTCACCATGCTCACCATGCCTCCGGCACCGTCGCCGGCCTCGCCGTTGAGCGGTGACGGCGCCTCGTCCTTCGACTTGCGCTTCTCGGGCCGCGGCGGCAGAAATGCTGTAGGTGAAGTGCTGGGCGTGGCACCACCACCTCCATTGCCCGACGAGCTGCCGCTATTGGTCGCATTGCCAGTGGCGCTACGCGTCGCACCGCGTCCCTTGGTAGCGCCATTGCGCAGCTTCGAATGCACCTGGGCATGCGAGAAGTAGATCTGAGAGAGCAGAGGAGAGGAGAGGATTAGGTTAGCCAATTGATCTGGGTTAATTGTACTCACCGAGCTTCTGGTTTCGGTAAAGTTGCTCAGATCGGGCGTCAGGCCTGCGCTGCGTCCGCGCTTGCCGCGTCCCTTTGGAGTACGAGAATCTAATTCTTCAGTTGGTGAATCACAGAATCTGCAAAAGGATTGAACACAAAGTGAGGTTAAGGTCAAGAAAATTTTACTTGAGTAGAAGTTGAGAGGCAATGTAAGGTTGACTTTTTAGTGGGTAAATTTACTAGCATTTAATTATGTAAACATGTAATCTGATTCTTTTGTATATATTTATATATATATATATATAGAATTTTAATCACATTAAATCAAAATTTATGATTTCTATAAAAGTCTCTTTGGACATGCCTAATACAGATTACAATCTTCAAATTTCAAATAACATTTAGTACTCGAATGAAATATTATGAAAGATTATTACATACTAAAAGTTCTTTGGTTGGATTCTGGCTGATGAAATGATTCCATCAAAATTGTTTTTGTAAATATATAAAATATACATCAACATTATAAAATACTTTATAAATGTGTATGAAGCTATATATAAAACTGCCAACCCTATACAAATATTATTTAGCTGTTTAATAGAGTATCTAGGCCAAACATGAAAAAAGAATAATACCCTATACAAAAATATCTATCATGTATATATTCCTCTTCAAACTGTTTGCTAAATGCAAAAATCTCGCCAAATTAAGAATTTATAGAAACAAAAAAAAATGTCCAAAAGTAGGTTTTACAAAAAGGCATCTTTATTTTTGCATTAACAGTTTGAGGGAGAATGTTGCTAGCAGGGAGTGGGAGGACTAGGACTAGGAGCGGTAGCAAAGGAGGTTACTCGAATGCAGCTACTCACCTTGGAGGAGCCCAATCGTGTCGGGTGCAATCGAGCAGGGTGCCCACATAGGTCTTGCCGCGCCACGTCACATTCACGACGAGCACGCCGCCCTCGGTCTCGTGCCACACGATGCCCTCGAGGGTGACCGAGGTGCCGGGCTCGCAGGGGCCGAGGCAGTCCGGCTCGGTGATGGTGCCCACCGAGGTGCCAATACATATGTCGACCATGTCCTTGCTGTTGTCGCTATGCTTGGCACGTTTGGCAGGCGGCGAAGAGCTGCCTTCATCGGCACCACCACCGCCACCACCACTATTGCTGCTGCTGGCGGGCACCGAAATCGTGTGGTGCATGGTGGCTGAGATCATGCCGGGCGCCATTAGCTTGGCCTGTGCCAGGCTGGCCGCCTTGCTGTCAGCGTTGCTGCCTGCGCCGGCTGCGGCATTAGCACCACCCGCCGCAGCTGAACCACTCTGGCTGCCCGTGTAGTTGTTGCTGTTGTTGTTGCTGCTGCTGCTGTTGGTGGCATTGCTGTTGCTGCCACCGCTGGATGAGGCAGCCGCTGCGGCCAGCTGTGCGGCAATGTGTGAGGATATCTTAATGCTTGCATCCTTGCCCGGCGGCCCAGGCGCATTGGCAGCGCCAGCATTCAAACCACTGCCGCTGCCATTGCCCGCAGCTGACTGCGAGGCATTGCTGGCCGCGGTTGTGGCAGCCAGCAGCGAGGCGGCCGCCGAGACCACAGCAGCCGGCGAGCCGGCAGAGGGCGTAAATACGCCGGGCGGCACAGCCGTGGCTGTGGCATTGTTGCTGCCGCCGTTGTTGCCCATGCTGCGGCGTATGCAGGCATGATGCGAACACGGCGGCGCTGAGCCCGCAGCAACATCTCCATTGCACTGGCAATTGTTGCTGTTGCTGGTGCTGTTGTTATTGTTGTTGTTGCTGCTGCTGCTGTTGCTATTGCTGTTGCTGGCGTTCTTTTCGGGCGTGTCTTTTTCACCAGCTGCCGATGCAGCTGACTTGTCTACGCTGAGGCGATTGGAATGTGCGTTCTTATCCTTTGTCTTCTCGCGCCTATGCCCAGAGCTCCCTCGCTTGTTGCCCTGCGGCGTTGACTGTGCGTTGTTGTTGCTGCTGCTGCTGCTACTGCTGTTGCTGCCGTGCGTATTATTTGGATTGGCATTGCTGTTGCTACTGCTGTTGTTATTGTTGCTGTTGTTGTTGCTGCTGCTACTGCTGCTGCTGCTGGAATTGTTGAGATGCTTTTTGCTGCTGCTGCCACTGCTGCTGCTGCTATTCGAGCCGGAAGAGTTGCCCGAGCTGTTGTTGCTGCTGCTGCTGCTTGAATTGTTGCTTAGGGAAGACGCATTGGCATTGCTGCTGTTGCTACTGCTGCTGCCGCCACCAGCACCGCCCCCGCCGCCGCCGCTGCCACTGCTGCTGCTGGTACTGCTGCTGCCGCCGTCCTCCTGCTGGCTGCTGCTGTTCGAGCTGCTGTTGCCCAGCGCACCGTTCTGCTGCTGCTGTTGATCTGTGGCCTTGACTATTTCGTGTTTGGCCTCGGAACTTTTGGTGCCGGGCTTCGTGCGTTTGATCTTCATTTTGAGTCCTTTATCGAGCGTTGCCTGATGATCAATGGACATTTTTGCGCTCGATTTACCGCTGCCGCTTTGCGAACCTTGGCCACCGACTGTGGCGCCACCAATTGTGTTGCTGCCTATGCTGCTGCTGTTGTTGTTCCCGCTGCTGCTATTGTTGCTGCTGCTGTTGCCGCTGCCGCTGTTGTTGTTGCTGTTGCTAGTGTTGCTGCCTGCCTGCGAGGACATACCGCCAGCGGAGAGTTTAGCTTGCTGCTGACCGCTGCCGCCGCCGCCGCTACTGCTGCTGCTGCTGCTGCTGCTGCCGCCTGCTGTAGTGGAAGACTGGCTGACGCAGGAAGAGACCAAATTGCCGCCTTTGGAGAAGCCGGCAAATGTCGAGGAGGACAATGTGCTGCCGGTGCCTGCGTTGGCTGCGCTGCTGCTGCCGCTGTTTGTGTGATTGATGTTGTTGTGGCTGCTGCTGCTGGTGTTGTTGTTTTTTGTTTGTTGATGATTGTTGTTGTTGTTGTGATTGAGACCAGGGCTGTTCAGCTGTGCCACTAATGCTGATTTGTAGCCCTTGCTAGCTGTGCTATGATGATGATGATGATGGTGATGGTGGTGATGATGATGTTTGCCCGTGGAAGAGGACGATCCCTTGCTACTAGATAGCACAGCAGAGCTGTTGGTGCTACTGCTGTTGATGTTGCTGTTGCTAGTGTTGCTACTAGCTGCTATTGCCGCCGCTGGCGTTGCGTTGGCGCTGCCGCTGCTGGCAATGGGCTGGCGTGTGAACTTAATTGTGGTTGGCGATGTGGCCGACAAATTGCTATGCAATGTGGTCTTGTGCGATTTGTGAGCTGCCGCTGCTGCTGCTGCTGCTGCTGCTGTTGATAATGAGGATGCTGCTGCAGTGGTGTTTGCTTGTTTAGCATTTAGCGTTGTCGTTGTTGTTGATGTTGCTGCTGCTGCCGCTAGAGTTGTTGGTGTTGCAGTCGTTTGGTTGCCACCACCCGAATGCTCCGCCGACTTTTCGATGTCAGCGTCTAGATCGTCCAGCAGTTCTGGTATGCCGCCAATATTCCACTCGTCCTCGTACTCAAAGTTTGTGTCCTTTGATTCACTTGAATTTGATGCGCTGCTGCTGCTGCTACTGGCCGACGCTGTTGAGTTGTTTGCTGTCGTTGTATTTCCAGCGTTTGCTTTGCTAGCGCCAATCAATTCTGGATACGTAGGGAAATCGAAGACGAACGAGAGAGAGAGAGTGAAATATATTAAAAATATTGAATTTGTCAAACAAAATGTGATGCAACTCTACAGAATTAAAAAAACAAGGCTTACTGCGTCGAATTCTACTCTCTTTACTGCCTAACAGAGCTCAAGAGTATGGAAGACTAATAATAACACTATGTATGTATGCTACTCGCTCTCTCTCTCTCTCTCTTTGAGCTGCGTACGGTCGGCATTGGAAGTGATAGAGCCTGGAATAAAATTGTAGAGAGCGCTACGCCAGCTGTTTCTCGCCGTTTGTCATTCAAAAAACACTCTAACACGTTTGCATAGCAAATCTCTAAACTGCACTCATAGCTAAAACTGATGAATTGAGTATTTTTGCAATTCCAATCAAAAGTGATCTATCAATACATCATCATGGCTCACGCTTTAATTTCGCTCTTTTTTCGTGCACACACAATTGTTTTCCAGTTGCATTTTACACTAGGTATGCGCACACATACATACATGCACGCATACACGCACACACAAGTGTATACATACATGTATGGACATATACATCCATACATACATATGTATGTAATTGTGTGCTCTACTTACTCGTATGCTTCTTAATCGCACTGTTGCCTTGCAAATTATTCGTTGCTGTTGTTGCCTTCACTTTGTTATTGAAATTCAATGCTTGGTTTGTGGCTGCCGTTGTCGTTGCTGCTGCTCCTGTTGTTGCTGCTGCCGCTGTTGTTGTTGTTGCTGCTGCTGTTGTTGTTGTAGCCGCTATTCCTGCTGCTATCGTTGTTGTTGCGTTTGCCGCACTTAAATTAGCTAACAATTTACTCTTAATATTGCTTTCCGTTGCTACGTTGCTGCTATTCAGGGCCACCTGCAAGAGACAAGACCACAAGAAAATAAAAATTAATATTATCCAAATATATGTGTATGTATGTGTGTCTGTATATGTATATACGACAGAGTAAATTTTGGGATCTCAAAAACTACATACAGCGCACAAAAGTATAAAAAATAAAACACAATTTAATGTGGAAGGGGAATATTTTGTGCTGCGTGCTGCTTATGCCGTCGTTTTCTGCTTCTGCTTCTTCATGTTCTTTTTCTTCATTACCGTTTCAAGCGATTT
Organism: Drosophila navojoa; assembly: GCF_001654015.2. Next base: position 1,233,255 of record NW_022045866.1, read on the forward strand.
TTCCATTCCATAACAGGCGGCCAAATATGATCAAATCCAATTGCAAACGATTTGTTATACATTTAAATTGAACAAATTAAATATTTTCGAATAAATAATAATAATAATAAAGAAAACGCCGAAAATGCTTTGCGCGAGCGTTCTCCAGCGTCCTTTTTCGTATGGCAGCGCGGCGACGCAGATGAGACTGAACACAAAAAAAAAAAGAGCTCAAAGAGCAACCACCGAAAACGGCACGCACGCAAGCACACAGACACAATACACACAAGAAAAACACACGCATACATTGCCGCAAAATTGAACGGGAGAGTAAGCATGAGAGAGAGCGAACGAGCGAGAGCGGCAAGCGCATAAACAAAAACGCCACTTTAATGCAAGTGTTGGTAAACGACATACAAAATATATAGTTCCTATGCGATTGATGTTCTTGTTGTAGTTGTAGTTGTAGCTGGTTTTGTATGATTTACCCCAGTCCCATTCCATGCTCGTTCAATAATAAAGAAAGACAGCTTTTACTTAAATTGCGATTATATTTTGCTCTAGCCAATAAATCAAACATCACCAATTTTAAGCTACCGCTGCGGCCATAAAAACAAACAACGAAAAAAACCAGCTTGTTCAACACACACACACACACACTCACGCATAGCAATGTCTGTACGTTAGAAAGAATACTTTGTAGTATTTCGTATTAGTTTTTTATTTGTACTTTTTTTTTTTGCTATCGTCATATTTTCACTTTATCTGCTAACTGTAAAGTCTAGTGGCCACTTGAGAAACCGCACCACTTGAGGACCAGGCCAAGCGAAACAGATGACAATAAAATAATTACGGCTCTTATCGCATTTAATAGTATTCGGGTTACTTGGGCGGGGTGGTTGGGATGTTGAGATGTTGGTTGGGTTCGCTACATGCCACTTACCTTATTCGGGTGGTGGCTAGTGTTCGCCTCGTTACGTCTCATTGACTCCATGCAGACGCAAACGATCGGGCGGCCGCACTGTGCGGGCCCAAAGTACTGCTAATTGTGCCTAGGAACGTACTTTTTAGTGTGTTGCAGCCAGTGTTGCTGATCTTCTGCGTGTTGATGCTCTTATTCTTGTAGTAGCTATTGTTGATGTTGCACTGCTGCCGCACTGTCGCGTAGAGGGTGGAGACGCAGGGCCTCGGCCCTCGGGCCAAACAGTTCATTTTCAAAACTGCAATGACAAAAAAGAAGCGAAAAATTAGTATTGAAAAAAAAGTAAGTAAAGAACTGCACAAACACAAATGCACACACACACACAATTAATATATCGCTATAAATAAAACATGCAAAGTAGGAACAAAAATAAACTGATGAAGAAAATAAAACAAAAATACATAAATAACAATTTTGTTGCCTTTAAAGTGTGGCGGCCTTTCGAGTTTCGCGATTAACGCTGCCCGCCCTCTTATCGATCTCTCTGTTTCATCCGCTCTTCGTCAGGCTCGCTCTCTCTCTTTCTCTTTCTCACTCTCTGTCGTTGTCTTCCTCGGTGTGGCTGCACTGTGGCAGTGATTTGCCGTAGGAACTGCACTTGGCAGACACCTTAACGACTTGGCAATTAAAACACTTTTCGCAATTTACTGATAACCCACTCAAGTGCTTGAAATATGATTTGGGTTAACATGTTGCCGTTGCCCGAGCACACACGGTAGCTGATTTCTGATAAGATAACGTGATAGCGCAGACAGCAAGCAGAGCCCAGTCAAATAACTATTTGTCACACAACAGAAATATGTAGACAACCAAAAAAAAAAAAAAAAAAAAGAACAAAACAGAAAAAAGAAAACCAAATTATGCTCAAGCTTATCGAAATTTTCAAACGGAAGATAGAGAAGGACAGCAAGAGGAGAACGCACGTTAGAGTGAGTGCGTTCGCTGTTGTTGCCATGACGTCACCGGTGAGAGGCGGCGCTCCGTAATTAAGTCGTTGTGTGTTGTCAACTTGTCACTTAAAACTGCTCACTCTCTTAGTGGCTGCTTATTAAGACGTACTTAAATATACACATTGACAACTAAGCACATGTATGTATAGGTGGGTGCGACTGTCTGCATGTGCCTCTGTGCGGGTGTGAGTGTGTGCACTTGTACAAGTTGTGAGCAGCTAATCGCTATTTAGTTCCCTCTTTGCGCGTCCACATAAGCCGCTTTGTCACACACTAAAAGCAGACACCACACGTGGATTATCGTTGTATGTATGTGTATGTGTGTGTGTGCGTGAGTATAAGCCTCTGTCTGTGTGTATAAGAGCGCATTGTGCTTTATGGTTATACTATCTATGACAGAGCCACGAATTGCGTCGCAACTTCCAACACTTTATGATCATCATAACTCCCACGCTGTCTTCCAGCGAATGGAATATATATATATACACACACACGTGCATGCTTGAACGGGAAAGTCTGCGGATTATTTTGTTGCTGTTGTTGTTTTCTGCTTCTCTTTTATTTAAGCTCAGTCAAAAAAACGAGGCAAGCAATTAAATTTGCATGTGGTTAGCATTTTTTACGATAATGAAGTAAAGCAAACACAAACATATTCACATGTTTGTGGATGTGTATGTATGTATGTGTGTGTGTGATTTTTTCCAATGTGGGCCGCTATTTTGTTTGCCGTTTATTTGTTATTATTACTGTCGTTGGCTGTTGTTGGCATTTGTAATTCTGCCTTTTTATATGGATATTTAATTAATTGAGTTGTTGCTTTTTATTGCCATTATTAAAAAAGTGCCCACGCATATCAATAATTGGACAGACCTCTGTGTGTTGTTGTTGTGTGTGCTTCGTGATAGTTGGTAAGATTTAATAGACCTACGCCTGATGTGAACTTAATAGATATAATAATATCTATGTATGTAGATGATATAATAATATGCTTATATATTTTTATTAGTGGAACGCTTTTAAAACACTTTCTCAATTTACTTTTTATGGTTACTTTTTTTGTATTTTTTTTTTTTTTTTTTTTTTTTTTTTTTT
>NW_022045866.1:1236267-1266499 GCF_001654015.2 Drosophila navojoa
AGAGAGAGAGAGAGAGAGAGAGAGAGAGAGAGAGAGAGAGAGAGAGAGAGACTGACGCTGGCATTGGGGTCTTGTTATGGAGCTACCCAAAAGGCTGTCCGCACGTACTAAACATCAAGCGAGAGCAGTCGAGCAGGAGCCGGGGCACTGCGCGGCGTCTGTGCGGCAACTAAGTTCAAGATTTACGACCACATCGTCAGCAACCATACCCATAGCCACGTCCCAGCCCATACCCACCGCCCCAGCCCTTGCCCCATTGCCAGCCACAGCCCCAACTGCAGCCTCCAACCTCATCCTCTCATCGTCGTCATCGGTTGTTTTGCGGTTGTATAAGATCGATCCGCGGCTGCCGCTAAATGAACGCCTTTGGGGAGTTGCCAGTTGCGCGCTTTTATTAGCGAACTAACCGCAAAAAGGCACCCAAAGGAGTCGGCCAGAGATACTCAGACCAGACCGGGCCCAGCCAGGCCAGGCCAGGCCAGCGAGGTTTGCTTCAGCTTTAGCTTCAGCTACTTCTGCTGCGACGTCCGCAGCTTTGCCTCAAGTTGTGCGGCACAAATTGAGCTTCGTTTATAATTTTGCTGGCTGTTATTTTGTTTTGATTCGCTTCGATGCGCGATAATTTGATTTTATATTCATAACACACACACACACACAGGCTTAAATTTTCTCACTATCTCTCTCTCTCTCTCTCTCTCTCTCCCCAGTTGCGTTGGTGGCTTCATCTGTGGTTCAATTAAATTAAGTGCAGTCGCCTCTGCATTAGAGTAGATCTTAAGAGCAGCTATGCTTCAATAGAGGAGAGACAAAAAAAGGAAAGAAACGGATGAACACACTCGAGTGTCGATCATGCCACTTAAAGCGCAGGCTGGCATTAAGGGGTACTACAACACTGCGGCACATCATTCAATTGGCTCACACACACGCACACACACACACACACACACACATGCATATTTTGTTTTCAATATCGATCACTGAATGGCCTGGCAATTGAAGTGCCACTGCGGCATACTCAAGTGGACGTCGCTTTAAGGCCTTGAGAGAGAGAGGGAGAGAGAGGAAGAGTGCGAGTGAGAAAGCGTAGAGTGAGACAGTAGAGTAGTAGTAGTCTCTACTCAGAGAGGGGTTGGATATGGACATTGGCAGGCAGTTAAATTGCTTTTGTTAATTAATCATCAAGTGTATAATTGTATATTGTATAAGAGCTAAAATATGCTCTTATACAATATACAATTATACACGATCAAGATCATATTGTATACAAAATTCTATATTGAGGAATTAGTTTAAATTCTTGCTACTTGCCTAGAAAGTAGCTGATATAGAGACGCCTAGTAACATTCAATTATCATCTAATACATATATTCCTGAGTATATACTATATATTATTATATATTATATATACATATATAAACTGTTAGCTTCGGTCTATTATTGCATGCTCTGAATGATCGTTTTATCAGTTGCCGTCGATTCAAATGAATTTGAAATACAAAAATATTTGTTATGCTCGTTAACACAACTTTTATTGTTGTTAACAAGGCAAATTGCATTAGGGATCTACACGTGATTAATCTCTTCTATATAAAGGGTAAGGCAAGACCAGTCGGAATCACTTTGAAAATGTTAAAACCTTCGCTGCTGTCGCTCTCTATGGTATGGATGCTGCTCTGGCTGCCAGATTATTCTGCTGGCAAGGTACAGTACCGCTAGGATATAGATTAGAGGATATAGACATACATATAATATATTACAGCGTAATTGGGACTATGAGCCGCTGTCCACTAAATGCGAATCCTCCAATGAAGATATGGTCAAATTGGAGACCAAAGTTGAGCGAGTCGGACGCGACGAATACGCTATATCTGCTACTCTCGTTGTCAATTTTGATATGGATGAGACCACAATGGTGAGTCCTATTGGTATTAGCAAAGTGAATCGGTTTCTATATAGTTCCTGTGCAGGTTGAATCGTATGGATATCGCAGCTCATCGGGCAACGAGGAGGACTACAAGCTATTGCCGTGGAGCATACCGAAGCAAACATTTGAAGAGTTTGTCGAGGAGTACTACGAGAAGGTCATCTTCAAGAATTTGCACCAATGCTCGAATATACCAGAGAAAAAGGATGCATATCCCTGGCCCAAGGGCACCTACACCTTCGATAAGTGTATCGTCGCTGGCGAGGGTATGCCCGAAATAGCGCCGGAGGGCTACTACAAGATATTGTTTCAAGTTACCGGGCAATGCGACCTGACCTTCAACCCCATCGTGAAGGTTACGACCAAAACTGATTTGATTGGCTAAAGGACAGGATACAGAACGAATCGTTGTTGGGGATGAATGATGTATGAATATATGTGAAGTAATATTGTATTAATATGGGATAAGGTGTAATATATAGTATACAGAATTACGAAAGTTTTTTAATCAATATAAAATGTTGTGGATAATTGAGATAATCCACAGCTTGGGAAGCTAGTATGAAGCATTTATCTCCAATTATAATCCACTAGAATATCTAATATGGGAAAATAACTGCAATATAACTTGATATTTCATTTTGGATGAGAAATGTTTGACTAGTGGATAAACGGAATCTTCTATATAGCTTTACACAGCTCTCTCTAAAAAACCATATAAGACGAATAAGCCTAGATGGACTATGCCCTTATTTCTAATCTATAATAAGTATAAGACTGTGAGATTAGTCACGTCTCTTCCTCTCATTCTTTTAATAAATTCACGCATTAAATGAGTTTAGAGTAGTATTATTCTGCATTATCTGGATGACTACAAGTTAATGATTATACTATCGATTCACTAAGATTAATTGGACTGTTGTCAAGTTTCTGTACCTACGACTGGTGACCTAGCATGCAATGATAATGGCATGCTGATTTGCGTTTCAGAACAACTCTAATTAGACAGAATTTATTGCTATATTGCATCACATTGGCAACATGTATAAATAATGTGTGTTGGATAGTGCCAAACACAAATGGATATGTCAACTCGACTGAGAGACGTGCTCGCTGTGACATTTCTGGTGATTGGGCTGTGCCATGGCTGTGCAGGGATGGTAAGTATATATATATATATATATGTATAAATTAGATGAACTGATCAATTGACAATTTATTCCCAAACGACAGCGCAATTGGGACTATGAACCCCTATCGGTACACTTTGTAACTTCGGATGCGAGCAAAATAAATGTGGTTTCCGAGGTCGTGCGTGTGGGTCGATACGATTATGCCATATCAGCCAATTTGACAAATACTGAAGATGTGGATGAGACAACGATGGCAAGTGCTGATCACTGCATGATTCCCAAATATTGGAAATATATTTAGTATTTACTTAGATTGAGGCCCTTTGCTATCGCAGTAAATCAGGCGCCGAGGACGACTATACGATTCTACCCTTCTCCATACCAAATCAGCCATTCAAAGACTTCGCCAAGACCTACTACAAAGACATTGCATATCAGAGCTTGAAGCACTGCTCGAATGCCCCGACACCCGAGGAGGCCTATCCATGGCCCAAGGGTGTCGTGACATTCAACATGTGCTCGGCAACTGGCGAAGGTTTGCCTGAATATCTACCCGAAGGGTACTATAAAATCATCTTCAAAATTGGAGGAAGGGTCGAAATGGTCTACACTGCAATCATAAAGCTGACAACAAAAATGATTTTTTGAATGGTGCAAGGTTGACTAAGAATAATACGAGATATATATGAAATGTGAATAAAATTGGAAAAACTTAGTCTTAAAGAAACTTAAATAAAATCGGTTTTATTTTTGGAGTTTATATCGGAAACTATATGGAGAAGGGAATAAATATCTATATTTTAAAAATGTATTTATTATATTTTCTTTCGAAAGCTATATATCCTAACAGCGTTTAGATCTGTGCATTACTTCACCAGGGAATTGAGCTAGAACTTCTAGCATAAATGAATACACTCAAAACCTTAAATAAATGCACAATAAATAAACATTTTTCTACATATTAATTCTAGATTTTTGATAGAAATAAACAACAGTTATTATATAGATCTTGTCAATATATAAAACAGACTTGTTAGCATGTTAAAAATATTCCATTTAAATCGGATTGACTGTCATGTTAATCATGCCATTCAATCCGAAATGTTTTAAATGAAATATTTTTGGATATGTTCAAAGCTAGCTAATACTTTAGGATACATGTCATATGATCTTAGATCAAGCCATTAAGTTGCTATATAAACCAACAATGTATGGGGCAATATAGAAGTTGAGCTGGGACAGCTAAGAGTATGTATATTCAATTCATTTCTCGCTCGATTTTTGCATTATATTTGCTCTCAATGAGCTGCAAAGCAGAGGTGAGTATATCTCAATGTAACTTTCTAGATATATGAGGATTACAAGGGATTCTCTTCATGCAGCGCAATTGGGACTATGAGGCGCTGTTTATTACTGGCAAATCATCGGACGAATCGCTAGTGAGCATCCAGACGGGACTCGAACGCAAGGGACGTGGCAGTCCCACCGTCTCGATCGTCTTAGAAATTAACTATCAAATAGATGATGAGACCCAGGTTGGTATATGTTGTATTTCCCAACAGGCCAGTATTTAAATTGATTTACACTCAGATTGAGGCGACAGTCTATCAAAGTTACACGGGTCACGACAACGACTACAAGCTGATGCCATTTGGCATAGAAAAAAAAGCATTTCCCGACTATCTCCGGGAATTTTACGATAATGTGGTCTATTCCAATATGGGCCACTGCTCGAATTTGCCAAAGCCCGGCGAACAAATTCCCTGGCCCATAATGACGTATAAGTTCGACGACTGCACTTTTCCCGGCGAAGGCTTGCCCGAAATATTGTCCGAAGGCTATTATAAAGTATTTTTTAATGTTACTGGTCCGGTTGACTGGAGCATTGCGTTCGGCATGAGGGTTATTTCTAAGAGCAATGCAATGGGATATTATTGAAAATTGTGAAGCGGAGAATAAAGTAAAATATTAAGTATATTCTGATTAAATATGTATGATTGAAGATTGAAGTTGTCGAACTAAGTTTCTGCTTGGTAAATCTATAGAGCAAGTCGTTAAAGATATAGAATTTGCTTAATTTTGTCCCCTTTTCAATTTCCTCTTGACATATATACATAATATATATCATAATATATTTCAGTACATACTGTTAGAATGCCAATAAATGTTATTTAATTGAATCAGATAAAATGCCATGTTCACTGGTTGTTGGTTATGCAATTTATGATCCGGTTAACTGGCTAATCTGTTGCTATAAAAGCTTCCAGCTCAATGCGATTCACAGCAGTACGAAAAGTCAACCCTAATAGCAGCTGGGGAAATGGATATTCTATCAATTGTTTCATGGATCTTTGTAATATTATGGCTCTCAACGAGCTGCAGCGGCAAGGTAACATTCATATATAAGAAAATATGTAATCCAATTGTTATATAACAACATCAAACCCATTATCCGTATCATGCAGCGCAATTGGGATGCTGAGACCCTGTTTGTGAATAGCTCCACTTCGGATGAATCCCTTTTGGGATTTACGACGGAAATTGTGCGCCAGGGTCGTGATAAGCCTACGTTCTCAGCAGTTTTAGACTTTCATTACCAACTGGATGATACGACTACGGTTAGTTATAGAGCGCATGACAGAACATTTATCTCAGCATATTTGCTCATAGGTCGAGGTGTTGATCTATCACAGTCAAACGGGCGGCGAAGATGATTACAAGCTGATGCCGTGGAACGTGCCGCAGAAACCTTTTACGGAATTCATAGCCGAGTACTATAAGGATTTGCTCTATGCCAATTTGGGCAGCTGTTCGAATTTAGCCGAGCCTGGCAAAGAAATTCCATGGCCTAAGATTACCTACAACTTTGAGAAGTGCATGATAACGGGCGATGGCATGCCTGAAATAGCGCCAGAAGGATACTATAAGATATTCTTCGCCGCAACGGGCCCAGTTGACTGGAACTTCGTTTATGGCATGAAGATTGTGTCTAAGAGCAATGCAATGGGCTATTAGTTATTGTAAATTGCGTAACAAGTGTCACATACAATTAAATAAAAAGCATTCAGTAATAAAAACAGTTAGTCGGTTATATTAAAATCTTTAGGAATTTTCTTCTGTAAGCTATATTTATAAAATGATATTAAATAAATAAATTATTTATTATTCAATATCTACAATTCCAAAAATAATTAATATATGTATTAATCTATAAATATCGATAAGTGCGTTCCATCTGGCATGCTCCAATAGTGCCCGAAGGATATTATATGGTATTTACGGCAATCGATATTATCTTTATCACATCAAATGAATAACTTGTTATATGTATATGGATATATCAATTTTATGTAGGCTAAGTTGAATAGCCAAAACTCTAAGCGTGTTATGGCTTAATATATTTTAAAGTCAATTAACGAATTGTCAAATAAAATGGGGAAATATAGTCAATTATACAAATAAATGCTAGTTTAATTAGGTACAATTCGAGAATACTATCTACACCTGTTGGCACGAAATATGGCCGTCAATGAGCGCAATCAGATGAATGTTATGGCCATGTTAACAGCAAAAATTGTGAGTACTGTTAAAGATCTACAAAAAAAGTACAACATTAACGGAATCGAATGATATTTTTTATTCTATATAAAGTATAAATATTTTAGTTAGACCTTTAAGCGTGACATTAAAAATGTTCGTGAATTCAAGGCTAGTCGTACTTTGGTTCCTGCTCAAATGTTCTCTGGCCGCAGTAAGTGAAAATATATAAAAAGTGAAGAATTGTTAGGTGACAAGTCCTGTTACAGCGCAACTGGATTTACGAACCACTCTCTGTTGAATCGAAAACCTCGGATCCATCGAAATTAAATATTGAAGCAGCGTTGGATCGTAATGGACGTGATTTTACCATATCAATCAATTTGGATTGGAACTACGACGTAGACGAGACGACAATGGTGAATACTTGTTAATTATATGAAATTTATACATATATATATCATATTAAATCTGGCTATCAGGTAGAAGCGTTCAGTTATCGCAGCGCTTCGGGCAACGAGAAGGATTATACCCTACTACCATGGACCATGCCCAAACAGACATATGAAAAGTATACCGAGACCTATTACGAAAATATTGTCTACAAGAATTTAGCTAACTGCTCAAATCTGCCCGCGCCTGGCAACACCTATCCCTGGCCCAGGGCGCAATACAAATTGGAGAAGTGTGTGGCCAATGGCGATGGATTACCCGAAATTGCACCCGAGGGATATTATAAGATAATATTTCAGGTATCCGGTGAGGTCGATTGGGAATTTGTACTGATATCAAAGTTGACAAGTAATACAAATCTGCTTGGTTGAGTATAATCATGACTATATCGATAAACATATTGCAATTTTGCAATTTTATGGATATGGAATAAAGGCAAATGTTGATTATGTTGGCACTGACGTATAGAATCGTAGCACAGCTCAAGCTCAAGTTCAAAGCTCAATAGTCATCAGAATAATCATTATCCGGGTGATCCTAGTATTATCTCTACTTCTAATAGACTTATCTTGAGGTTTTCATAAAAAAATCCCAGTTTCAACTGCAAATCTCATCACATTAAATAGTCAGGTAGATGTAATCTAATATTGAGTCCACTTTCCGAATGGATTAAACAGTGGGAAGGATAAAACCCAGCCTTGAGCTGAGACCCGACTCATTAAGCATATTTTCCGTTCAACTGTGAAAGATTTAACTGGATCTCAGCACAATAGCTGCATGTTATGTGGGCGTAACCAAACGCCTGCTGTGCCGCATTCCAGGTGAGTTTTACTGTTGAAGGGCCGAATGTGGCAGGCAGGTAGAGAAATTAGTTTGCGCCAGCTGTTGCCAGTTGCCAGTTGTAACAGCAACAACAACAACAACAGCAGCAACAACAACAGCAACAACTCAACGTTAGATCGAGTGTGAAATTGTCAAGACATGCTCGAAATACTTGTGGCAAAAAGTGTTAACTGTCAGGCGAGCGAAAAGCAAGCTAACGGTAAAGCTATATATGTGTATGTATGTATATGCTTGACTGGCTAGAGAAAAACGAATGAAAAGTCTAACAAAAATGTCGCCGTGCAAAATGCAATTCGAATCGCATTTCAAGTGAAAACTTGGCGCAGTTGCTAACTAATTTATTGCAAATTGTTAAAGCGCTGACGAGGACCCAAGTTGCTGCTGTTGGAGCTACTATGTTGATATTGTTGCAAGTTGTTGTTGTTGCACGTTGCTGTTGCTGTTGCTGCTGCTGTTGCTGCTGCGCTGCTTGTGTTGCTGCCCGCTGGGGCTTGTCAGGCTGCTGACAGCCGCATTGGCAGTCGGCACAGCGTTTCGCGTCTGTTATTCATATGAGTGTGCATGGAAAATGCCGTTGCACTGCCATTAGAGTGGACCCAAAAACCAAACGAACAAACAACAAAGCCAGCCAAAAGCAAACGTTTGGCATTTGAATTAGTTTAGTTTTAATGAGCTGAAATCGCAGCGAACTCAACAGTTTGAGACATTTATGAATGCAGTTTGCAGAGTAACTGCAGTTGAATGGTTTGGATTAACTAGTTTAGCTCTGCTTAAGATTAACTCTAACTTTTTTGCTGCATAACAATTATCAACACTGGCTTAGAGTGATTCACATCACCAGTTTTTATTTGATGGCAATAAATTACTAGCTCAGTTTAACTTTTTAGTATTGTTTAAATATACACGATATTTTCCAGCATTCGTTATCAACACTGGCTTTTTCGCTTTTAGCTATATTAATGTAAGTTAGCCCTAACAAGGTGTTATGCATTATGGAATGGTTAAATGCGGCTTTCTTTGTAGTTCTGCTCAAAGGAAATTACCTTTATTGGCGTCCCTTTCCAGCACTGGTTTTAAAGACTATTACTATTCATATATTGCCTGTTCTTTACTATTGTAGGAGTTTTTTATTTAGCTATATTTAATAATATATATAATATATAATATACAAATATCAATTCTGTTTGTCCACTTGAATGCTTAACCAACACTGGTCGCAATTAACACTCAAGCTGATCGGTATCATATAATGATTAAGTCAAGTCTAACTATTTCATAAAATTTGTCTATTTATTTTAACATTTTCCGTTTCATAAAGTTAAATTTCTCTATTGTCTTACTCAACACTGTAAGCCAATTTTGGTTCAGCCTAATGTGCAACGTTTCCATTTCGACAATTTGCATGCACACGCATGTGCTGTGACTACGGCAGTTGCTGTTGTTGTTGCTGTTGCTGTTGCATTGCCCGAATTTCCAGCATGAACGAACGAACGAACGAACATTTTACTGCGTCTGACAATATCAAATTGTTATCTGGCATAAAATAATTACAGCGCTTTAATGCAGACAAAATAGTTGCCGCTGCAGCGGCTGCCAACCACAAACTGTTTTGTTGTTGTTGTTGTTGTTGTATCGCCTGCCAATTTCGAGTGGCAATAAAAGCGCGTGTGCGCGAGATTTGAGCGCTTCGATAGGCAGCGGGAAAGGCAACAGCAAAAACAACAACAACAACAGTAACGGCAACGGATATGTTGCCTGGTGGCAGTTGAAACTGCGCTAATTAACCAAAAACGCAGCCAATTAGTTTTTGGCCAACACCGCAAAGCAAGTTGGCTAAAGGTGTAGCTAAAGGTGCAACACGAGCTGCGCTGAATGCAAACGTGTTGGCATGTGTCAAATATATGAATGCAAAACTTGTTATGCGAGTCGAGTACGAATTAGTGTTGCCACTCTCCCTCTCTATGTGTGTGTGTGTGTGTGTGTGCCAGTGTTGTTGAAGTGCCGCTAATTATTAGTATGTGCCATCTAATAATTGGTTAGCCAACCCAGAGCTAGCAGCTATATTTAACAGCCCGGCTAAACTATTAGACGATGAGCTATTATTATTACTCTCTTATTAGCATGTAAACATTAGGCCGATATTGCAGAAAAACATAATTATACCATCTGATAAAGTTGGCAGAGCAAGCTTTAATTTCAGTCAGACCGGCTAGTAACGCTAGTTAAATAGAGTTAGTTTGATCCGATGTTGGGAGCATGACAAGGCGAGAAAAAAAAACTAAGAAATCTCAAAAATTGATAAAAATGTATTCAAACTGCCCTCATTATTAAAATTATTATAGATAATTAAATCTAATATATATTATTAAACAAGCAAATGATATCAATGTAATATTAGAATTTCTGAATTCTTTATCAGCTCTATAATATATGTAATTGCCCTCTTACAAAATATCTTTAAATGTGTATACATATATATTTACATAGAACTTTACATAAACAGCTAGAAAAGATTTAGCAAACATGCCTTTAACCTTATATACTCTTTAACAACACTGCTCAGTCAGCCGTGCAGCTGACACTTTGCAACACTGTTGCGTATATTTGCAAATAAATTCAATTTCGTACGCAAAGAGCTTTTGCATATCAGACAAGAACGATGCCGGCTAAAATAAACAATCGAGCAGAGAACACAAATACAGAGAGAGAAAGAGAGAGAGAGAGACAAAGAGAGAGCAGGAGAGCAGAGGGAACTATAGATTGTACGACTGCAAAGCTTGTTAAAATTCATGTAATGCATTAACTGAGAACAACAACCACAAATTACACAGTCCAACTGGCCTGGCGGGCCATCAGTCTGTCTGGCTGCAGTCGAGGACTCGAGAGATCAGGGGCCAGGGAGCAGGGGCAGGGTGTTTGGCCAAAAACCAATGTCCAAACGGTCGACGGGTTGCAATGAAAAGGCAATTAAAGCGCAGCGGGCACAAACTCAAACTCTGACTGAAAATACTGAAAGCAACAAAAAAAAAATGACCAGAGACCAGAGACCAGAGATGGAAGCCAGGCACTGACTAGTTGCAGTTGTTGTTATTGCTGCTGCTGCTGCTGTTGTTGTTGTTGCAGCAATCAATTGCATGCTTCAATGGACAAATATACGAGAGAGCTAGCGAGGTAGAGACAGAGACAGCCAGCGAGTGCCACAGATAGACATGGCTGATATGAGCAGCCAAACGCTTCGTCGTCAACGCCGTTGTCCATGCCGGACAATTGGGACAGACAGACAGACGGACAGAGAGACAGACGTATGGACAGCTACGCCTAGATAGACTCAACTAGATAAAGGCCTTGCCTTGCCTCGGCTTGCCTCGGCTTGCCATTGCTGGCCATCAACAGCCAGCACCTAAGAAAATATATGTATATAAGAAAATCAGCCAAACGAGCATTATCGGCTGCTTAATACTTGCTCAGGCAAAGAATATTAACCATTCTGGAGTTTATTAATGTATTTAGATTTATTCATGTGAAAAACTTTTGCCATTCCAGCTCTCTATATAGAGAGCTTTGCCACACCCCCAATGGGCGTATGTATAGAGTGTTTTGTCTAGCTATAGAGCCTGTCTATTGTGATTAAATTGACAATTTATTGCTCTTATTATTATTGAACTGTGAATAATATAATTTTGATACATTTGACTAGAGACAATATTCCATATTTTCTCAGTAGCCCTTTTGCCACGCCCACAACTAAAGATTGGACGTAGAATATGCCATATAAGCATACATATTCTTCAAATGAGGTATGCTAACGCCATTATTAAAGCTTATATGCCCCGCCCTGACACGCCCTAAACGAGTGAGAGCCCCTAGTAAGGCAATGATATACTCTAGCAAAGACTAGACATTGAAAGCATTCCCCTTGCAACTAATATACCCGCTTTATGTGTCAGCAAATGGGTATAATGAAAAACAGTATGCAGTTGAATTTAGCTGGGCCCAAGAGTCATGCTCTTTGGGTCTTGGGTCTTCAATCTTGCTGGTCTCCCGACTCTAGTCTATGGCGCGATTGCGATTGCCTTTTGCGCGTTTGCGTTTGCGTCTTCATTCGCTGTTCGTTTGCCGTCAAGTGGAACGGCAAAAGAAGAAAAAAATATACAAATAAAATGAAGAAGGAAAAAACTTGTTAACTTTTCCTAGCTAGAGCTAGCAAAAGGTTCGACAACGACAACGACGACGAATGGGCCACAACAGAGGCCAAAGCCGCGCCACGTTCAAGTCAATCAAGCGTCAGACGTTTGTGCTGCATGCCGCATGCTGCATGCGGCATGCCTCATGCCGTTGCACTCTCTGCCATTCCAAGGCGTCAATTAATCAAGTGCGGACCCAGCCACAGCCACTGAAGCCCCGGCAGCCACTGCAGCAGCAGCAGGCATAATCATTGCAATCAAGTCATTTTTACCTGTATTCAGAGACGTCGAGAGCACGTTTAATTGTCACTTGACAGCAATTAACACAAATTTCCACGACTTTTTCGGCTCAACGCCCCAAATGTGACTTCAAGCGACATAAATCCGTGTTGACTTGCCAAAACACACACAAATTTTTAATTGATGTCTGAAATTCCAAATCGTGTGATTATCGATTCGTTTCCTTTTTTTCTGGATTTTATAATTTTGTCATTCTGTTAATAACCCTAATCATCTCAATCAATCAAGCAGCCTCAATTAATCAATTTATTTTAATGCTAATGTTCATACTCAATTAATACTAATAATCAAGAATATTTTATTGATGGGGTTAAATAACTTTTTGGCAGAAAAAAAGAATCTATCAATAGCAGAAAAATGTTTTCTTAGGAATCTTTTAAGATAAACATCTTATGCAAGATTTATAATATGTCTTATGAAAAACATAGGCATATTATGTTAAACAGCTGTTAAAAAAGTAAGCGCTGCTCTCAGTTCAATTGATACGTTCGTTTGCTATGTTATGAAGCTGTTAAGGGACGTAAATAATATATATATAGCAGATATAGCTATTTAAAATTTATATTTAATGTTAGGCAACTGTTAAGATATGAGACATCACTGTTAAATCATTGTTACATGACATTAACTTCGAGTAAATAAGTCAAGAAAAACTAAGAGAATTGGCAATGCAATGCTCTAAAACTGTTAACTGATTATCATAAAATTCAGCTGTATTTATAAGCTATGTTAAGTCATTGCTTTGTTGATATACATCCCATATATTATATTTTTTAAGTTTTATAATAGATGAACAATTTAAAAATGTATATATCCATTGTAAATATTGTTATATCACTATCAAATAATTGTATATTTATCATATGTTTATCAGCTTAAACATCAACTAAGTTGTTATATCAACATACATCCCACATCTGCTACATTCGCAACTCTACAGCTGCCCCTTCCATATCACTTGTTAGCCATTAACAGCTCCACCTTAACAGCTCATCATTAACATTTCACACAACAATTTAGCTGTCGACCTAAAGAAATGTTAATTGCCTAACATTGTGGAGCCAAGTTAACATTTCGGCGTTCCAAGCTTTGTGATTTGCACATTTTTCATCCGAGATCTTAAACGCCGGACCGGAGCTATGTATCTCTCGCTGCGTTCAATGGAAACAGCCGCTAGAGCACTTTTTTCATCGCCTGTTCCATTCACTGGAGTCTCCTCTGATGCTGCTGCTCCTGCTGCTGCTGCTGTTATTCAAGTGCTTTATACTCTATCTGTGTTTTTTTCCTTTTTTTTTTTTTTTTTTTGCTGTGTGTCCTCGGGGCCTTTTGGCTGCAGCATACTTTTGGTTTTTATGTTGCAGCGCAAAAGGGCAACAAAAGATAGAGAAGAATGAGCCAGAGAAGTAAAGTAACTGCCAGGGCAGAGCCAAGGCAGGCAAGGCAGAGACACACACACACACACACACACATACTCATACTCATACGTATATGTAGGTATACAGTTTTTGCTTGGCTTCTCCTGCCTTCTGTCTGATGAAGTTGAACAATTTGCGAGTTTGCAGGCAGCGGAACGGAGGAGTTGCCACAACGTCTGTATGTTCCTTCCCGGCCCCATGTTCATTTGGTTGCAGCTACTAGTCAAGATTTGCATGACACACACACACACACGCACACATAGCACTTTTGGTGGCAAGTAATCAAAGTGCGACAAGTTTTTTTTTACTTCTTGCAGCGTTAATTTATGATGGGCTTTGCATGAAGTCAACTTCTTTTTAGCTCTCGCTGTCTGGCCAAATTGCCATTGGCAATTAATTTGCCCGAAAGCTTTCAGTGAGAGAGAGTGGGAGGAGGGGAGTAGCAACCTATTGCTACTATATCAGTCAAATATAATCAAATTGCCTTCCGTCTAATTTCAGCTCTAAAATTTCATCAGCTTACGATTCCCAGGCGATTAAAGTGCTTGAAATGCTTTTAATACCTGTTGCCCACTTAAGCTTGCGCTTAATTGAAATTAATTTTCATTCACAAAAAAAAAAAACGAAAAGCAAAACACTTCAAGTGTTGCAACTTTTTCCTTTGGCTGCATTGTTGCCGCCACGTCTGTGGCAAGGGCCACAATTTGCGGCCACTTGCCGCGCGCAGCCCCTTGGCCATAATCAAGCCAATGAGCCAAGCCTGCAAAATAAAAGCCAGGGCCATAATCTTCAACTCTTGCCAGCCCTCTCTCTCTCACTACCTCTCCTCCTTTCTTTCTTTCTCTCTCTCTCTCTCTCTCTCTCTCTGTTTCGCTTGGCTCTTTCACTTTGGGCCTTTCTACTCTGCCACATGCTGTTGAAGATTTATGAACGCCTCTGGCGCTTTAAATTGAATTCAATATTTTGCCAGCGCGTTGCAACGTCAACAACAACAACAACAACAAATTGTTAAACAACAACGAGCAAAGTTTTTTGCTTCTTTTTCGTTGACAGTTGCATTTTATGGCCACAATTCGTTGCTTTCCTACTCGCTCGCTCGCTCTCGCTTTCCCACCCTCCCTCTCTCTCTCTATCTCTATTTTCTTTTCTGTTTTCTTTGCGCTGAAAATTGATTTTCCTTTTACCTCTTTGTCAGCTGCAGCTGAATCAGTCGGTGGGTGTGCGCGTGGGTGTGAGTGCACAAGAAAAAGGTGTGAAAGGCGGCGACGAGTTGGCTGCCCTCTGCCAAGCACCACAATTGAGTTGTCTATTTCGTTCTCTCTCTCTCTCTCTTTCTATTTTCCAACTTCCTGCACAACTATCGCTGTCATTAAAAGAGACATACCTGCAAAGATAGCAGAGAAAACAGAAAGATTTAGCATCAGGTATTAGCAGATTAAACAAAGTTTTAGTTTATGTATTGAAAAGGAAAATTTAAGTGGAATTTGCAATCAAGTTGAAGGGAATGCTTAAAGAAAATGCAATTCAATTTGGCTAAAGCAGAGATTTATGACAGCAAAGTTATTAAGCTGCAGGGCATACAACCCATAATAGTGATGAAGGAACCTAAAATCAGATTCATTAAGATTTACTCTTTGTAAATTTTCTTATACACTCTACTTAATACACTCACTTAATACACTCATATACAGAGATATCACTGAATGAATAGTTAGTTAAATAAGAATTTTATGATACAGTTTAAGAATCTATACAGATTGAGAATCTCAGCAAAACAAAATCTCAAACGGAGCTACAATACAAATCAAGATATTGATTACACATTCATCAATTTATATATTAGTTCCGACTCTTCCGCGAACTACATCTAAAACTCGTTTCACATCTTGATTAACATTTTTTGAGATAGAAATAAATAAACTGAGGTTCGCTTTGTTTCTCTTCTTAGTTTGGCAATTGAAGTTCATGTGCGGCAATTGTTGCAATAGCCATTGTTGCTATTGTTCTTATTGTTGTTGTTGTAGTTGTTGTTGCCGTTGGGCGCAATCATCATTACAAAGTGCTGAGGTGCAGCGCTCCGTTGGCTGTCAAGATAAGTTTGCCGTGCTGTTCGGTTGTTGCCTATATGTATGTACGTATGTATGTATGTATGTATGTTCGATGTTGTTGTTGCAACGGATTCTGCAACCAGGCAGAATCGACTGGGGCAGGCAGTTAACCAGCTCAGAGTAGAGTTCAGTTGAGTCAAGTTCCGTCAAGTCAGGCGAAAGGTGTGCAACACTCGAGTGCAGCACGTCCGCTCGCCCCCAACGTTAGCTGCCCCCCTTTCCAGCAACAGCAACAACAACAACCACAATGACGCCCCACTGAAAACAGAAAATGTTTTCGTTTGAGTGCACAAAACGCCGACGAGCGACGGCGGCAGCTGTTGTTGTTGTTGCTGTTGCTGCTGCTGCTGCTGCTGTTGTTGTCGCCTCGTCAGCGGGCGCTACATTGGCGATTTTTTCGTGGTTGTTGTTGCTTTGTTTTGTATACGTATATATAGATATTTTTCTCTTATTTTGTTTCAATTTTGTTTTTGTATTTCGCTTCCACTCCCTCTGCTTTGCTCTGTTATTCGCCCGTCAATTCAATTTGAAGCCATTTAGCATCAATTTGCAGTAATTTGACGTATAAATTATGTCAAATTGCCGAGCAGCTTGTCATTGGGTGTATTCTGTAGACAGTTGTTGTTGTTGTTGTTGTTAGTGTTGTTGCTGTTCTCACTCACTCACTTAATGCTCGTTGCTTTTGTTGTTGTCGCCGCCGCCGCCGTTGCTGTCTTTGCACCTTTTTTTTTTCAATGACCGCTCACAGCACAGATTGGCTCAGGTATAGAGCGAGAGAGTTGCTTAAGTGTGTGAGTGCGAGCAGTGCGACATTATCACAAAACATGCGGAGGTTCCAGCTCAATTCCAGTCAGATCCATTGTGTAGAAATGAGTTTTTTTTTTGCTGCTGCTCTTCTTTTTGTTTCTTTATATCGGACACGTTTCGCACTGTGTGAATTTTATTTTCGCTTGTCGACACAAAAGAATTTCACTTAACATACACATACACACACACCGCACACGATACACACATACATACATATTTATAGAGGCGCAGGCAAACACGACGACACATGGATGCCGAAAAAAAGGGTCCAAAGACCCGTACAACAACAACAACAGCAACACAAACTCGAGCCCGACACTAAAAGTGCCTATAAAAAAGGCCCGATATGCGACGAGGGGGAAAATGAAACCGACAGAGAGACAGCAGCAGGCTGTGATAGGAGAAGAGGCCGAGAGAGACAGGGACAAGGGCAGCAATCTTTACGCTTTTGTGAATGTTAACATTCAAAGATATCATCGAAAAATTCACTGGAAATGTGCCTCAGTACACACAATACAAGACAATAATAAAAGGTAGAATATAGAAGAGAGGCAAGAGCGAAAGGAAGAGAGCGCAAGATCAACCTAAGCGAACGTATGTGTGAGAGTGCGTAAGTATGTGTGTATGTGTGTGTTCCCCTCCAGTTAAGGCTCAATGCTGCTGCTCTTCTCCTTTCTCCTTCTCCCTTTGTGTATTTTGTCGCCTCTTTTGTGCGGATGAGTTGCCGTTCACGCGTCGTAAACTCGGTAGCCGCTTCCAAACAGCAACAAAAGACAATGGGCAAGCAGAAGAGGAAGAACAATAACAGTGAGTCAAAATTTCCGCATGCGCCGCCTGCAATCGTATGTGTGTGTGTGTGTCTGTGTTTGCGTGTGCGATTGAATGTGGGGGAGCAGCAAGACAACATGTCATCATCATGTCCGCCTACTCTGCCCACTGACCATGTACTTGCGCTCTCACTCGCACAGCTGGTCGAGAATGCGAGCTATTTGAAGAATTTCCATTTGCATTTTAATTAAGTGAATGGATGTCTGGAATGAGTCGGATGAGGGGAGCGAGCCAACAAGGAGGAAGAGTAGGAGGCGCTGGCGAAGTAAGTGAAGCAGGAGGCGCTGTTGGTTTACTCGAGCAGCAAAACTTTATTATCTGTACAAGCAATTATGCATATCATAAAACACTTTAAACATTAATGAGCCCCAGCCAGGCCAAAAGACCAAGTCACAAGCCCAGTTGGCCACGGCTTAAGGCTCACAGCTCGTTTATTCATTCATCCAACGCGCTGGATGGAGACGGGAGGCGGTCGGATGACAGGATGGACGAACAGGCGGGTAGAGAGAAGTTGAGAGAGTGACGGCACCCAACGCACGCCCCCAACTGTTTCGGTTAGTTATGGCAAAAGTCAGCGTGTTGCCACTTTATTGCCTGCTTTACATTTCTGTTAGTTTAGTCCGCGCCCGCCGGCAACAAACTGCTGTTTGCAACTGTGCCTAGGCATACGCCTGTGCATGCCTCTGTATGTGTGCGTGTGTATTTGCCTGGGTATAAAATCGTGTTATGTTTTGCGGCTAAATTAAAATTCGACTTAATCGTTTAAACATTTAAGAGGCGAGGCAAAGCCAAAAGCAAAAGGCAATAGCAGCACCAGCAACAGCAACTAATCCACTGCTCGTTGTTGTTGCTTTTTACAATTTTTTGTTGTATTTTCTTCTTCATTTTCTGCATGCGCAGCGCAGTCGCAGAGTCCCAAAGCCAGCAGCCGCATAAGCAACATATTGCTGTCTCGCTTGAGCGTGCCATGAGCGCCATAAACAAACATGGCTGCTCCTGCTGCTGTCGTTCGCTCTGCTTTGCAGGGGCTAAGTGCAGTGTGTGGTGTGTGGAGTGTGGAGTGGAGTGAAGTGGAGAGTTTTTCGAGTTTCGAGTTTCAAGTGCGGCGAGTGGAAGAGAGCGTGGCATGTTTTCACTTTGCGCTTTGGCTTTGCCGTTGCCGTTGTTGCCGTTGCGGTTGCTGTTGTTGTTGCTTGGCAATATTTAGCCTCGAGGGTCGCACAATTCAAATGTTAATTAAAATTTAAAAGCTTAAACTGTGCAAATTGTAGCACACAGAAGCCCAGCGCTGCCGTAGAGCCGCACTGCCGCAATGATTTATCTTGCCTCGACTGTCAGCGTCGACGTTTGTCATTTGAATAAAATGAAAATTATGGCATTTATTTGCTGTCATTTCTGGCTGGCTTTTTGAATTAATTGCCACTCGTGCGCTGACAGCTTAACTAACAATATACGCGTTGCTTGCTGCAATCCAACCTTTTATTGTGTGCACGTGCTACAAATATTCAATTATGCACTGTACAAATTATTTAAAACGTGCAAATGCAATTTGCTATAAAAAGCTCTAACAATACGAGCATGTGGCTACGTCTGCTGGTCAATTAAGGCAACAGCAACAACAACTTATTTCCATTTCAATTAACTGCTGCTGCTGCTCATAAATAATGAGAAAAATAATAATAATAATAATACAATACAAATATAGAACACATTTTGCTCAAAGTAGCTATGAAAAGTGCCGTTACACAGATTTATGGCACATTACGCTGTTTAGGCGAATTGCCAACAAGTGTGAATTTGACGCAAAAGCTTTTCGCTCTTAAATTGCTTCCTTTCTATTCGGCGAATTTCCAGTAGCAACAGCAATCGCCTGGAAGGGCAGCCATTAGTGAGATTGCTGAAGGCAAGAGATTTCTATAAATAGAAGGGAATCAAAGAATGAATGCAAAAGGCAGCCATAATTGGAAGCAGCAAAGCATGAATAACTGAATTTTTGAGCAAACAAGAATTATTTCAAAATATATATTATTTATATTTTAGCAAATCGACATTTAATTTACTGAAAATATGACAACAATGTAAACTTAATCACACGCTTTGGGCACACTACAAAAGATCAGTAATTTGTTTCTTTCAACCATTTAAGTGCATGTTAAACAACCACAAAAACTTGTTGTCAATTCCGCACACATTTCTTACATTTCTTCTCTCTCTCTCGTTTCGTTTCGTTCATTTTCGTTGCGGCATTGCAGCGTGGCATGCAACATTCAGCAGCCTAATGCGCTGGGCGTGTCAAGTTTGGCCGTGCGCCTGTTGGCGCCGCGTTGAGCCAACAACACGCCAAACAAACAACTTGACAACGCTTTCGATTTAGTTATTATTTAAGCAACATTTTCTTTATTATTTTTTGTTTTCGGTTTGTGTAATGCATAATTTGAAAGGCAACAAAAAAAGAAAAAAGGTTTAACGCGATTTTGACATGCAACATTTTATGTTATGCTTGGGGTTAAAAGCCACAAACAACAAAAAAGTATATGTATTGAAAGGACAAACCAATCGAAAGCAAACGAATAAAAGAATTCTAATTGAGGAGCTGAACGTGCGAGACAACAGCAACAGCAGCAGCCACAGCAACCGCAACAGCAGCAGCCAGAGCAACCACAGCAGCAGCAGCAGCAGCGAAATGTTGCTGATAGCAATCAACATCAATTAAAACAGCTGTCTGTCTCGCTGTTGTTGTTGTCGCTGCTGCTGCTGCTGCCGTGTGTAATTATATTTTGTTGTTGCGCCTTGGCCATTATAATCAACATCATCATCATCATCATCATCATCATCATTATCATTATCATCATAATTATCTTTACTGCCAGGCTAAGCACTGAAGCATTGCAATTGTAGCCGCTCTTACAGTTGCCAGCAACATGTTGCTGCTGTATGTGTTGTAGTTGGTCGCTTGACTCGCCTGATGGCAACTGCTGATAATTATAATCCGCTTGTGGTTAAAATGGTGTTGCCTACCTTACTAGCGATAAGCTTGCATGAATAATTATGTTGCCAGTTGGCGAGTTGTTGCTGTTGCTGCTGTTGTTGTTGCTGCTGTTGTTGTAGTTGCTGCTGCTGCTGCTGCTGCTGCTTTTGTGGTGGCTGCTGCCTGTCACTGCTGCTGGCCAATGCGCGACAACTCATGAATAATTAATGCAGTGCCTCGGTGCTGCTGATGCTGCTGCTGCTGCTGTTGCTGTTGCTGCTGCTGCTGCACGGCAGCAACTTGTTCTTTGACTTCGGCTTTGGCTTGTTGGCTCGTTGAAATATATTTTCAATTATAGCAGGAAATCGTGAATTATACTAGCTGCCAGCATTTTTACGCCTCAGTTGTTAACTTGTTGGCTATTATTGTGGCATTTGCTGTTGCTGCTGTTGTTGTTGTTGCTTGACTTATTTTGATTAAACTTCATACAGTGGCTTGTTAGCAGCGCATCACGCAAATATTTAATAAATACATAAGCGACAAGCACAAAGGCGTACCAAATTTGCTAGCAACACCTTTTGATGCTGCCGACAATAATTAACACTTGAATAGCAGCAACAGCAACAGCAACAACAGCAACAGCAGCAGCAGCAACAGCAGCACTAATAGCCGCACAAAAGGGCAGCAGCAGCAGCAACAACTACTATTTTATTATCAACTCAATTTGCATGAAATGCAAACACACACACACACACACACACTTATAAATTCCCACCTTAAATTAAATAAGCATTCAGTTTGCCTGAGATAGAAGAGGGTAGCTCGGGTATCTCAGTTTACAATTGGCACTTGAAAGGCATCAAAGTTATATACAATGGCAATAAATGCAGCAGCAGCAGCAGCAGCAGCTGTTACAGCAACAACAACAACAACAGGCTAAACAAGTATTGCTGGCAGGCAAACAATAGCAACAGCAACAACAACCTCTGAGGGTTTTTTCTTTGAAATTTGGTTTTGGGCGCCGCGCGCGCGGCTCGTTTGATGGGAATTTAAAGAGCGATCCATTGAAATGTGCAAATATTTTTAATACTTTCCAGCAATTTAATATGATTTATCTTTCGACCTTTTAGCACACGAATTCCTGAATATGAAGGAGACAAAAAAACACACACACACACACACACACTTATGTATACATGTACACAGCAATAAAAATATCTTGTTTCAAGATATCAAAATATTTGACTTTGTTTTTGGTTGAAAGCTTTTTATATTGCTTGAGGTGTTTTTTATAATTGGATTAGCTTAAAGCTTAAAACAGATTTGAAGTGTGTGTGCGTGTGTGTGTGTGTGGCTTGAAAGGATTTTCAATTTGTTTATATTTAGATGATGAAGTGTGAAAAGTGATTTAGAGCATAAATATATCATAAAGGAGATTTAAGTTGAAAGTAATTTCATATATTAGGATTTCATATAAATGGAAAAGTAATTTTTATCAGCTTTATCATTGTTAGAATGCATACATAATACACTAGATAATGCATATCTAGTGTTGGTTAAAGTCAAGAAAATGTTTTTCATAATTTTTGCAGACTGTGCCATGTACATATTAAAATAAAGTTTCAATTCAATTTAATACAATGCGCAAAGGCTCTATAGTCACGTAGTGGAAGCACGATACAAACACACACACACATAGATATAGATATATATATGGAGTCAGCTCTATGTATACCCAGAAGCGCCAAAGACATCTGTAATTCAGCTCAGTCTCTATGCACTTGGGCATTGAATTCCATTTCATTCCATTCAAAAGACGACGACGACGATGGCTGTTGCTGCTGTGTTGTTGCTGTTGCTGCTGCTGCTGCTGAGACTGTTTGTCATACCAAGTGAAATGGCTTACAAGCATTTCTCTTCCCCCTCTCTCTCTCTTTTTCTTTCTCTTTCTATAGCTGAAGCTTTATGCTGAGGCGTGTTGAGGTGTGCTTGGGCGATAGCATCTTGCATAAAATTACTGACAGCAGCAACAGCAAGAAGGCAGTCAGGCAGCCAGCCAGTCGGGCAACCACCAACAGCCACCAGCAGCGCCGACGTCTGATGCTGTGCCACTGATAGCCTCGAAATTGTTGGCAGTTGCAATTTGCTGTTTGGAATTTTAAGCGAGCCAACAACAATGGAAGCTGCTGATGGTCAGCCAAAAAGGCTGAGGTGCAGGCAACTGAGCCGCAGACACTCGTCCAGATAGCAACATCATTCTCATGCTCATCAGCAACAGCAGCAGCAGCAACAGCAGCAGCAGCAGCAACAGCAGCAGCAGCAACCACGGCAGCAACATCAGAGCCAAAGTTAAGGCGATTGCACATAAAAGTCAGCAGGCGGTGCTGATGTGTTGCTCCTGGCTCTGGCTCTGCCACTGACTCTGTGCCCAACACCACCTCCTGTTCCTCTCTCTCTCTCTTGGTGTTGCCCACTGCTAAGCTGCTGCCTGCTGTCCCCCTCAGCAACTGCTGCTGCCTGCTGCTGCTGTTGCTTCGTTTGCATTTTATTTTAGTTTTTTTTTTCTTTTTTTCTTATTTTCTTCTGCTGCCTGCCTTTCAGTTGTCTTTTTTTCTTCCTTTACTTTACTGCGCGCTGTTTTGTTCATTTCAATTCAATTTTTTTTCTGCGCTGTTGCTTTTTGCATAAAAACAACAACAAATGCCGTGCAAAAATCGAAATAAGATATAGTCTCGGCAGCCGCAGCAGCAGCAGCAGCACGATTTATGTTAATCAGACAACAGCAGCAGCAGCAGCAACAGCCCCAGCCAGTTGGAGTCGGGGCTGGAGCCATAGCCATAGCCATAGCCAAATGCATTCAATCATATTTTATCTGAGCACAGTAGTTGCTCGTGTGGCTCGACTTGACTTGCTTGGTTATTATGTATCGCTTAGATACTTTGGCGCACTTTCGGATTGCTTTGAAGACGGCTTGAGGGGGCGGCTAAGATTTCTGGGGCAGCGCCAGTTGGACGGTTCAACTCTCTTGCATTGGCATCCATAAGAGCTAACAGGAAAAAAATAGATCTTGAACCACGTTTTTTTTTTATTATTTTATTTTTATTTCTATTTTTTTATTATTGGCATTTGTTTGCGGTCGTCGCAGTCGTTGCCTGTGGTGAGATTTCAATTTGATTCGTTATCGATTTGATTTCAATTTGCCAAATGCTTTGCTGCCATTTGCTATTGCTATTGCTATTGCTGTTGTTGTAGTGGCTGCTGCTGCTGCTGCTTGGGTGAAAGTTCGTTTTCTTCTTCTTCAATTCAGTTTTTTGCTTTTTTATTGCTTTCTGTTACTTTGTTAATTTAAATGGCATTGAGAATGGGAAAGTAATTGGCTGTGGATTGTGAAATGCAGCCAATTTAACAGTTTCCCAGTTTCCTAAGGGTGAAGTGAATTAGAAACCAAGGAGGAGGAGGAGACGGCAAAGGAGGAATGCAAGGGGGATTAGTAGAAAAGAGAATATCTGGTGAAGTAGAATGAGACATAAATTAAAAGATAGAAACTATAGAGAGAGATAGATAGATAGATAGAGAGAGAGAGAGAGGGAGAGAGAAGAGGAGGAGAGGAAGAGATAGGAAGAAAGATAAAGAGAACAAGAGGGAGAGAGAGATGGAGAGGGAGAAATGAAGAGAGATACATATAGAGCAAGGGATAGATATAGCGAAGGAGATATAGATATAGTGTGAGAAATAGAGATATAGATCGAAAGCGAGATAGATAAAAAGAGTCAGAGAGAGATATAGATAGAGCGAGAGCAATAGATGAAGCGAGTGTGAGATTTTCTCTGTTCTTTATCTCTCTGTCACAGGATACCGAAAAAGAGAGACAGAGTTGCCTATATTTTTCCTTTTTTTTTTACTTTCTCTTTATCTATAGCATTTTCTCTCAATTAAAATTAGCATAAATATAAGCCCTCTTAGAGCTTATATCTCTAGATTCTCTTGATTGGCTAGATAACCCATACATATATATATAAAATCAACTTTGCATCCATTTAACATTTCATATTGCTGTTAATACTCACTCACACTCTTGAACATAGAGCAAAGGCTGACTCTACTCGGCCTCAGCTGATATCTAATAAGTCTCTTGATTGCCTACGTAACTCCGACTCAACTAGTTTTCATATCAAGCGCCTGATTCATATGGAAATTCTAATTCCCCTGCACTCTCTGTCTGTCTAATAACACAAGAGCAATTCTATAAACAATTTCAATCAATTGAATTATGCTGCAATCAATTATGTTTGGCCTTTCTATGCAGTATTGTTTAATCTGCTTGCCATGAGCTGGGCTCTACCTCATTAGCCATAAAGCCACAAAATCAACAGCCAGCTAAATGTTGCATTTCTCGCTCGCACTCACTAGAGATATTTATATATTGCACGCAAATTTCATGTCATTAAATTTGTGCCACGATGCATAATTCATTTCAAAATTAATCATATTTACTGGGAAACGTGGCCAGCCTATAGAGAGTGCACAGTTTTGATCCAATTAAATACGAACCTGCAAGAGAGAGAAAGAGAGAGAAACAATTGTTAATAAATTGCAATTGGCAAATGATATATATATATATATATATATATCTGATATAGTATAGATGCTGTATATATATATATATAAAATTTATGTATAAATTTGATTTACAAATGAATTATTTGCATTTTATTGGAATGCCAATGCCATGAGGCGAGCGAGCAATGCAAATGATGGGGCGCATGAATGTGGCATTAAATTCACTTAGCAACTGCATAATTTGAGTGCATCAACATTTTCCAAAAGCTGCCCAGGCCAGGCCACTCCCACGCCCACGCAAGGCACGCCCATACGCCCACACTTAAGAGCTGACATCAAAACATTTAGCATTTCGGGCTGTTTGTAATTACGCTCGCTCGTTCCAGGGATGAGGTGAGCATATTAGCTGGTGAGAGCATTCGTTGAGGGTGTTTATATAGAGCTGGGAATTTTTGGAGTAAACGACTGTAAGCAATGGCTTTATATATACGTATATGTATATCCACTTTGATCCATACAAAAATAGAAAACTCTCCCTCTTTCCACACTTTTACAGCGAAAATCTCTCAATTTTATGTAGAATTTATTGCTAATCTACTTCATGTTTCATTTTATCAGCGCCGAGCGTGCATTCAGCAGTCAGTCAGACTCGCTCACACTGATTATTTTGATTGCATTGCTTTCATTTTGGGCAGGCTGAAACATAAAATGCCAAACGAACTGGCGAAAATAAGCTAAAAAGCCTTTTGGGCAACGTTGAATTGGGGTGACTCAATCGAGGCAGTGTGAATAATGTGAATAAATGTGCAGCAGTGTTGGCAAACAGTGCTATTGATTGCGAATGCTAGTGTGTGTGTGTGTGTGTGTTTGTGAGTGAAGTGGAGAGTGAGAAAAAGTCAATAAACATTGACATTTATTTATGGCGTATAATTAAAAGTGATTTTTCGTGAACTGACTGTTAAGATTGAAGGTCGTTAACATTTCTACACATATATATAACAGTCGAACAGTTATGCGAAAGAAACATAACATAGTATTAACATTCAGTTAGTTGAATGTTGACAGAGTATATTAATTATGACTGCTGTTAAAAGTGGCGTAATATGTAGATATAGGAATATATTGCTAAAATATTCACTTTGCTGTTAATATATGAATGTTAGTAGACGAAACTGTTATTAACAGTAGATAGAAATAACAGAGTTTTCTAACAGTAGTATGCTAATATATAATTTTAATATTTCTAACAACATATATAAAATATTTCTGCAGTTCCACATAAAGCTGCGCTGTTAACTATAGCATAACATAAAACTGCAACTCTGTTAACCTTAAGTTAAGCTGAGTTATAGTTCAAAGTTGCCATAAAATCGCTGCTCACATTAAATAAGTTTATAGCTAATATTTTTTCACTTGTTATGTTTGAGCACCGCCTTTTTTTTTATTTAAGAGCTAACATAGCCTGAGGCACCCTAAGCAACATGCAGGCCAAAAAACGAGCACAGTTGGCCCAACTACTCAACAGACGGACGCACGGGCTGGGCAGACGGCCTGACGAACTGTCTGAGTTGCATCGCATGCTGTTGCTGCTTCTGCCACTACCACTACCACGGCCCCTGCCTCTACCTCTTCTGCTGCCGCTGCTGCTGCTGTTGCAGTTGGTCTCTGCGCCCAAGCAAAAAAATAATAGCAGCAGCAAAAAATATTTAACAGTTGTGCCATTTTTTTTCGCATTTCATGCGCTTTTTGCGCCGGATGTGCTGCATAAAAACGCAGCAAACACACACACACACACACATTCAAGAGAAAAAGTTGCAAAAATACATATATTTGTATATATATATATATTTTGTAATTTCAACAAAAGCAGCTAAAGAAACTGGCACAAAAACGCCGGCGAGTTTTTCTCTTCTCTTCTGCGTTTTTTTGCTGCGCTCCTCGTTTGGCTCACGCCTCCAATCTACACCTAACCCCGCCTTCTCTGTTTCGCCTTCAATCTTCAATTGTGCTCTCTGCCTTTGCCTCTACCTCATCGTCTGCCTCTATTCCTACCTCTGCCTCGGCCTCTACCTCATCGTCTGCCTCTACTTCTATCCCATTCTCTGCCTCTACCTCTTCCTTTGCCTCTACCTTAGCCTCCACTTCGTCCTTTGCCTCTACTCCATCCTCTGGCTCTACCTCGTCCTTTTCCTCTACTCTATCCTCTGCCTCTGCTTCGTCCTTTGCCTCTACTTTATTCTCTGCCTCTCTCTGACCCATTACCTCTCTAGCTCCTTCTCTCGTTTTCTCACCCTCTCTTCCCCTCGTCTCACACTATTCTCATTCCCATTTCTCCACCTCACTTTGTTACTTTTCATGTTTTTGTTAGCAACTTGGCAAAAACTTTTGGCCTAAAGGCAAAATGCGTTTTTGATGCTGTTTTCCCCCTTGGCCCATGCAAGCGTCCACTCACTCTCTCTCTCTCTCTCTCACTCTCTCGCTCTCATAACACATCTGGTAGCTGACTTTGCTGTGTGGCTAGGTGTGTGGGTGGTTGCTTGGCTCACTCACTGAGTGGGTGGGTGGCTGGCGTTTGCTTGCATTCGGCTTAGCCACTGTGGCCAAAAAGTTTCAGCATTAAGCTGCTGCCAATTATGTGCTGCTGGCATTGCCTTGGCTTCAACTTTTGCCTCTGCTTCCACTTCTATTTCGCCTTCTTCTGCTTCCTCTTGCCCTCATGCAAATCTGCACGCATAGAAAACGATTTGCCCCACAGCTGCACAAGTGGGGGAAAAAAACAAGAAAAACTCTTGGAAAATTGAAACAACTTTTGCAATTACTTTCCGCAAACAAAACAAATGTGTGCGAGTCACGCGAACTGCTTGAGCGTCCCTCTCGCGCTTTATTCGCCACACATTCACCGTTGCATGACGAGCTGGCGCAGGTAGGCGCAGTGGGCGTGGCCCGCAGGGTGGGTTAGCGATAATTATACACAGCATTGTGTTCATGCATCGCATACAAGCCAAGCCATTCAATGTTAATGACAATAACGAGACACAGCGCGCTTTAACCAGCAGCAACAACAACAACAACAACAGCAGCAGCAGCAGGTGAAGGGTTGCCCGCTGCACAGGTGTGTAAAACTGGTGTAGGTGGACAGCTGTGCATAAGGCTTTGACGTGTGCTTGGCAGCTTGTTCAAACTGTTTAAATTGCTCTTAACAATGAACCGTTTTTATTTTCCTTTTTTGTTTTATTTTTGCCTAATGCAGCTGAGTTGAGCTAATCAAAGGCAGCCGTATATGCCCTATGAGTGTTGTAAAGGGGTATTATATTCTATGTTTATGCTCTTATTATAGCTATATATACTTCATATTCATGTTACTAATGAGTATTTAAAAACAGCCTGACTTTTCATTACTTGCCCTGCATAGCCTTTATATACTCCATATTTTAGTTCTTAAATAGTAACAAAATACAATATCAAGAAATTGATTTGCCTGTGAACAGCCGGTAGAGCTCTCTAGCCTAAGTCTACAAACATTTTCAATGGGTTCAGGCTATAAAAAATCATTCAATAAACTGAATTTAGAAAGTTATCTAGCTGCAAACATTTATAGCTATATCAAAATGTATTTCTAGCTTGTTAACTAAACAAGTTTTACACAATAATTGTTAAGTAAATAAACTTTTTATTGCGCCAAAAATAAATTTAGCAATTTTTTTTAAAGCTTTTTTTATGGCTTAGCTGAATGAACTGAATGAAGAAAATGCAAGAGGACTATATATAGTTGGAAATTGAAATTTAACTGTAATTTAGCAGAGATCTACATGTACATATGTGTGTATGTATTGTCTGGGTGTGTATGTATTTGTATTTGCTAGTGCCTGTGCTTGTTTCGTTTGTGAATTGTTTAGCTGCAATTACCCAAACAATATTTCAAATGGAAATTGCCGAAAAACGTAGCATTTGCTAAAATGCAAACAAAGTAATGGAAAATCATGAACACACACACACACACATACACACACACCTACACACTCATTCACATTGCCTTTATATTCATGCACATCTAGAACATTTTGCATTTGATGCTGGCTCTGGGAGTCCTTTGGCACATCAAAACTTTGCTTCCAGTCCTTGTGGCTACAATTTTATTATTACGTTTATTTGACTTGACCCGATGGATATGCATACATAAGCAGGTTTCCTGCCAGCAGCAGCAACAGCAGCAGTAGCAACAGCAGCAGCAGCAACAGCAGCAGCAGCAACATTTGCATTTTGCAATTTTCATTGTTGGCTGCAGCTGGGCCCGGCTGCTGTGAATTGCTCGTAAATCCTTTAGCCGCAGCCACGCCCACGCCACAATCCGCCCGCCCA
This sequence comes from Drosophila navojoa, assembly GCF_001654015.2. Next base: position 1,265,687 of record NW_022045866.1, read on the forward strand.
CGCACACATAGTCATTGTCCAAATGTCTGTTGTGGCTTGCAAATTGTGTATAAACGCAGATTCCCTTGCCAGCTATAGCTATCATCCTTCCTCCCTCTCTCTCTCTTGCTCTCTCTGCTCGTCCATCTCACTCTAGCTGACAGAGCAGTCTCAGTTAAATTGGATTATGCAATTGCCAGCGCTTGCTGCAGTTCAACCATTTGGCCAACAACTGCAGACACCTTCGGGCCACTTCGTTCATATCTACCTTCCGCTGTTCCCCCCATTGCCAAATGGAGCGCACAATTCCATTAAGTCCTTTTGTTCTCCCACACACACAGACATTACATACGTGTGCTGTTGTGTGCTCTCCCGCCACCTCTCCCAGCCAATAATTCAATTATGGCCTCGCATTTAATGTGCCAAGTAAATTGCTAATTTCAATTTTCCAACGTTTTGTCGTCGCTCAGACAAAACATTTTTGCCCCGGGACCCATTTGTGTTGTTGTAATTAAATTTTCGGGGGCCGGTTAGCTTTTAATTTACACAATTTGTGCATATTAGCTCCGATAACCTCAACAATTCCCAATTGTTGTAGAAGAGAGAGAGAGAGAGAGAGAGAGAGAGAGAGAGAGAGAGAGAGAGAGAGAGAGAGCGAGAGTTGGGTTTATATGATATGATGTATTGACTATGTGGGTCAACAGGATTTGTTAGAATATAATGAGAATTGCTACTGTTTCTATAATATATAGAGATATAGAGACTTATATAAGAGAGACAGCGACAGAGAGAGAGAGAGAGAGAGAGAGAGAGAGAGAGAGAGAGAGAGAGAGA
>NW_022045866.1:1266509-1285958 GCF_001654015.2 Drosophila navojoa
GAGAGAGAGAGAGAGAGAGAGAGAGAGCGAGAGAGAGAGAGCGAGAGAGAGAGAGAGAGGCAGACGTTAGATGGCATAGTCATACGTTTGTTGAGAGAGAGAAAGAGCTGGAGGCAGCAGAGGATATGTGGGATAGATGTTCTATGAATACAGCAGATTATGATTCAGCAGAACAGCTTTCTTGGACAGTATATTGGTTTAGTAGAATGAATAAAATGTAATGTAATAAGAATCCCATCTTAGTGTTAATAGAGTGGATAAAATGTAATAAAATAATAATCCCATCTTAGTGTTAATATAAATCAATTTTGCATTGACAAAAAAACCTTTCGAAAAATCACCAAGAGGAAAGCCCTAGGAGACATATTTAGAGAAAATACTTCGAAGAAGAACTTAGAGGAGATACTTGGAAGAGAAACTTAGATTGAATATATTTTGAGCTTATACATAGACAAAATTCGTAGAAGAATTAGTAAGTATATTAATAAACTCGCAAAGCTTAAGCAGAGTCTATTAAAAACACTCTACAATCTCCAATTATTTCTGATTACTTGTGCATTATTTTACATTAGCTGCTATATATGGAATTATAAATAACATTCATTTAAGTTCAGGCCTTAGACTTATTTCAGCTTTAATTAATTTTCAATTATTTTGCGCAATGCTAAAAAAAGGGGGTTAAAAATAAAATGCTCAGCGTTAGCAAAAAGCTAAAAAATAATAATACAAAAAAATAAATAACATAAAATGTTTTGCTCAGCGCAAAATTGATGCTGATAATTATTGTTATTATTATGAATGTATATATGTAAGCAAATACATATATACATATATACATATATTGTTTTTTTAATAATTATATTTTGATATGCATTTTAAACAGCCGCCCACATTGAGTTCAATGTCTTTGGCTCGACAAAAATAGACGTCAGCAAATAAATGCCTGCGGTGGCCGCTGTCAACTGAATGAATGAGTGAGTGAGTGAATGAATGAATGAATGACTGACCAAATGAATGGCTGCTAAATTTCAATTAATTGCGAAAATAAATTTAAAGCGAAAACACAAAATAAAAAACAAATTGTTTTTGTTTGAAATATATACAATATACATATACATATGTATGCTAAGCACGTGGCAAACCTGACCTGATGGTTGTTGCAATTGTTGTTGCTGTTGTTGCTGCTGTTGCTGCTGCTGTTGTTGCTGTGCTTTGTATGCTAATTTTGTTGTTGGGCCACCCAAAAAGCCAACAAATTGTACTCGGGCAAGTGCTACTTAATGCTAAGCCTACTACAACCATAGGCTAGCCTACCGCCCCTCCCCGCCCACTTTGATTGTGGATAGAATATCTCGTTGCCTCTCACTGTCTCTTTCTCGCCCTCAACTCGTTGTCGTTGCTCTGCTTGTTTGCATTTGTACATCATAAATAATGCAAATTAATTAGGTATGGAATTTATTTCACACACTGCCCACTGAAAGTGTGCGCCCACACACACACACACACACAGACAGACTCGAGTGTTTAAATGAATGTGTGTGTGTGTGGCTGGCAATTTACGCCAAAATGCTGGGTAATTTAATTGAAAATGGCAGCCTAGGGCGAGGCGCTGCGAATCGGCTCGAATTGCTAAGGCTACAGCAGGAGCAGAGGCAGAGGTGGAGGCAGAGGCAGAGGCAGCGACAGCGGCAGAGGCGGACACAGACAGTGGACAACAAACGCAGACACAAAGGCCAACACTCACACACACACACACACATACATACACTCACACGCAGGGCAAGCCGCATCGAGGGGACAGCCTACAACAACAACAACTTTGCCCCGGCTCTAGCTGTTGTTGTTGTTGTTGTTGCTGTTGTGCATGGCCTGGGCACTTGGCACGTTCCGTGCCAAGCGAAAAAATTCTCATAATAATTAAACGAAACGAAAAAAAAAACGCGTTGATTGCATGCAATTTGCATTTTACGACTAACGCGACGACGAGGGCAACAACAACAACAACAACAACAACAGCAACAAAACGACAATGGCAACGGCAACGGCAACCCAAGTGCCGCCGTCTAAAGCTGACTAAATACATGTATATACAAAATATATATGTATATGTTTGTGTGTGTCTATTTGCAACTCTTTAACTGCTGTGCTTTAGGGGCTGCCTGGGTTAACTGCCTGCAACAATGCTGGACAGCTGCTTGGGCTCCCACAGCAGCGATGGCACAGCTCAATGGTTAGCTCAATAAGCTAAAGCAACAATAGCAACAACAACAACAACAGCAACAACAACAACAACTCTGAGCTGACAGACAGCTCGCACCTTTAGATAAAGGCTGCAGTCCCTAACGCCCACACATACACAGACATGCATATACACACATATACACACACAGACACGCACTTGCGACAACATTTGATTAGCTCGATTAAGCAAATTAGCTTTGCATATGCATATGCATACTAATATATATACGAGCTCATGCACAAAGTAAAGCAGACAGTTTGACTAAGCGCGAGTTAATTTAATTGTAAGAGCAATGAGTGTGTGTGTGTGTGTGTGTGTGTGTGTGTGTCTGTTTTGTGCGTGTGCTCCCCATATAGCACTTGGCGCATATTCCTATGCACTTCATAAAAGTCTTAAGCTGAAGCTCTTTAGTTGTTTGTTTATAGAGCATATAAAACCCTGAACAACAAAGATTTAGTCTTAAGCTAGTCTAGCTAGAGGTACAAAAAGCAATTCCGATGAGTAAAAAAACCCTAAAAAGTATATTTTTAATACTTTATCCTTGCTATGTACACTATTTATACAAAATTGTGAAACATTTAAGAAAAAAAAAAAAAAAAAAAAAAAAAAAAAAAAAAAAAAAAAAAATTTTACAAAATTAGGAAAAATTTAAAAAAAAAAAAAAAAAAAAAAAAAAAGAAACAATATAAATAAAAATTTTACGAAATTTCTCTCATAACAAATATTTTACAAAACATATAAAAGCAAATTTAATTTAAATAAAAATGTACATATATTTAAGCAATTTATGTGCCCCCATAAAAAAAACACTGAAAACATTCCCGCTCAACTCAAAGCAATTAAAACAATTCCAGAGCTATCAAAATTCAGCTGATATTAAGAGCAACAAATAAAAATACAAATTTCCAAAAATAAATAAATTTATTTGCTCTCTCTATTTTTTCCAAGTAATAAATCGAATTTTTGTTCGCCTTAAAAGTGTGACAGGTCGATAAATTTACGAGCTCTTCCGTTCAACATTTATTTTGCAATCTATTTGTTGAAATTAGTCTAAAGCAATGAAAAACCCCGAAACAAAAACAGAAAAACAAACACAACATAAAAATGAAAATGAAAATGAAATTGAAAAACGCAGAACACATTTCGTATAAACAAATGCCGCACGAGTAAAAAGTTTTCAATCAACAGCAAAAAATGCGAGCGGGAAAATGAGAAAAAGATCAAAAGAGTTTTTCGCAGTTTTCCATTTGCATAAAGAAAAATCGCTCAAGCGAAAAAAGCCACAAACACACACACAAAAAAAGAAATGAAGCACTACAAAAAAGATTTATAGATATGTATATGTATATATGTATATATAGATCTATATATTTATGGAGGAATGAAAATCGTAAAGCTGTGGCAATTTTAATTGGACGCAAATAAATTTTGCTGCATTCGCGCAACGTTAAATCGTGTGGAGCATGTGTAAACACATCATAAAACAATTATAAAACGTTTCTTGTGGAAAAACAAATATATGCGAACATATTTGTAAATCGAAAAAAGCAAAGCGATAAATATCGATTAATGGTAGCTAACAATAGACGGCAAATGAACTATAAACAATTGACTTTGCTAAATGAAAACAAAGCCTTAAATCTGCTTTGCATTTAAGTGCAATTGCTATCGATAAGTATCGATAAATTGTTATATATAGTATGATGGGTATGCAATAAAGAAGACAAGTTATTATGCAAAATTAGTGACAAAATCGTCATATATCTATCGATAATTTTATGAAACTGACAGCTGCTAATATATAATCGATAAGCATTGCAAAATTCATTGATTTTCGCTTAAATCTACTTGACACATTATCTCGCAGTAGATAAGTTTTACTGATTAACTGTCGAACTATTGCGTAAACCTAGCAAAATTAGTTTTGCTTTGATTTACACTCGACAAGACTAACAATAAATTATATCGTCAACACATCGATCGCGCTCTCAACAAGTGTAGCCCATTCGAACCTTAGACACTTAATTTGCGCTAATTTCAAATAGTTTTTGCCACCTGCCCAATAGCTGCCAGCAGTGCCCTGCTGTCTAGGCTAACTAAGTTGATATATTTGTATATATATAGATGATATATATACTAGATATACATATATATATATATAGATTGAGTAATGTGTGTGAGGTTTGGCTTCTGCCAGTTGGTTCATTGCCAGATTATTTACGGATGCCAGAGATTGGCGTAAATCTGAGCGTATAAATTGTGCTTGCCAGATATATATATACATATATATATGTATACCTATATGCATAGGTATACTCGACACATTTTGCGGCTGATCGAAAGTAGCTCATTATAATCATAATGATTGTAATTATGATGAATACATAAATATATATATATATATATACGTATATTTTCATATATACATAGAGAGCTGGCATGATGAAGTGCCAATAATTTTCTGGCATTTTGTTTAACCAAAGTGCCTGTCATATGTTTTCTTTCCTGCTGCTTCTTCTTCATTCTTTTTGCATTGCTCACAATTTATGGGCATTGTGATACGAAAAGAGGGTGTATTAGCTTTACTGCAGTCTCTGATTTGACTGTGTGTTTGATTTGTTGCATGTCTTTGTATATTAGCTTATAAGCTGATTAGCGAGTTTTTGATACGCCTAGCGTATATAATTTATTTTTCAACAATAACGCTAATTAGTAGTAAATACTTGTCTAGACTTGCTTTGATAGCTATGCTTATTAGAGGCGTGACAAATGGGCAAATATTTTACAAGAGTTTTGCAGGCGAGCTACTACTGTTAAACATGTCTACAGATTGATCTTTATAAGCTTATTAATAGGACTTTTGGGACTGGTAATATATCAATCAATAGGTCTATCTTACACAGTATTTACGGAGGCTATACACTATCAGAAATGCTCTATCATGTCCATTTCTATGCTCTTTTAGAAAGTGAAAAGAGTATATTGGTATTCTGTATATATATTATATTAGGAGTATATTCTATTATGATATATCCATCTGTAGATCCTTAGTGTAAACCCTTTCAAGTGTAGATCCTTATAAAAATGCATATCCTCTTAGGTTTTCGATCGAACTTTGAGGGCGTGGTATATTCAGCAATAGTTATTTACTAATTTAAGAGCTAACTTATTAATAATAAAATTATGGCAGCAGAGACTTCAGCAAAAGTATTCCTAATTCATTGTCTACAAATTTAGTTCCCTTTACAACTCTCGAGCGAGCATGCTGCAGTCGCTTACACTCCCACATTTTTCACCATTAATGCAATGCGCATAATTTATGAACACATTATAATTTTTTCTCGCTAGCTATTTATTATTATTTTTTAAATATTGTTATTATACTTTGACGGGGCTTGAACGTTAGCCAATGGCTAGCTGCAATTTTATTTATATGCTGTTAATTAATGTCAAGCGTTTCAATAAACAATTAAAGTGGGGGCTTGGGGAAGAGCTCAGATAGCGGGCGAGCAATTGAAATTTATGAATGTCATTAAAATTTTGCTTTCATTTATTAATTTTCGTTGTTGTTGTATTTGCTTGTTGTTGTAGTTGTTGTTGTTGCCGCTGTTTTTGTTGCTTTTGCACATTTTGCTAGCTGTTTTGTGCTTGGCGGTGCATGAAATGCAATCGAGGGAAAGAGAGAGAGAGAGCAAAAAAATCAACTGAATAATGAATTGTTTTTTTTTTTTTCACTTTGTTCATGGCAGTTGTTGTTGCTGTTGCTGTTGTTGTCAAACAATGGGCGCCCAAAATGCATTCAACTTGGCTACAACAACAACAACAATAGCAATAACATTTAAGCCTGCTCAATTTTGCCTCACCTCAAATTGTGGGCAGCCAGACACGCCCATTTGCACGCACGTAGACAACAGACATATATATATATATGTGCATGCATAATTTATGCATTTGGTGTGTGTGCGTGTGTGTGTGTGTGTGTGTGTTTATCCATTTCGCTGACCGCCTCCTGCGGCTTTGCGTTGCGTGCCAAAGTTGCCGCCTCTGTCTGGCCGCATGTCCTGAAAGACCCAGCCAGCCAGCCAGCCAGTCAGCCCACAAAAAAAAGCTAATAAGAAAAAAACTGATGAAGAGAGAGTGCTAGACCTTGGCTATACCCTGTAAGCCCGTAAAGTTGTGGGCGTGAGCAAAGAGAGAGGCGAAGGAGTCAAAGTCATAGACTCAACTCGAGCTATAATCTGTACTGTTAATGTTAACATAATATGTTAATAATGCTGGAGTGCTGTTAAGTCAATGTTACGTGGCACACACGAGAGTAAAATGCACCTATTTAAGGTTGCGCGTAAAGGCAGTCAACATAGTAATGTAATGTTAATAACAGAGCGCTAGCAAGTCAATGTTAAGCAATATATGTAAGCTGTAAATGCTGTGCAATAGAAATCTATGTGTAAATATATATTCTCAAAATACACTCAGGGTTTCTCAGGTAACATAGTATTGTAATGTTAATAACAGAGCGCTAGCAAGTCAATTTTAACTATTATATGTAAGCTCTAAATGCTATACAACATTAATCCATATTTAAATATATACTTTCAAAATAGACTCAGAGTTTCTCATAATCCTGAAGCTAACTGAAGAAATGTTAAGACAAAACTGTTAATAACAGAGCAATGCAAGTTTCACATTCTAATTGATGTTAGCAAGCTCCCTATGCCCACCCCAAAAACATTCTAGGGTATCCACAACTAGTACATAAATCATTCATAAATTATGCACTCAATTAGCATATTACTCACAATAAATGCCAAACTGCTGCCAGCTACAGCGGACACTTAAAACTGCAACTGGCTTTACAGGGTATCATAAACTATATGCACATTTGCAGTGATGGTCAACGTGTTTGTATTGCTGGCAATTAACGTACAGCAAGCAGCGAGCGGCAAACCCGCAACAGCAGCATAAATGAAATATGCATGAAAACAATAATCAATGCAAACACAACGAGCAGCCGATAAAACAAAGCGAAAGCGAGGGCATCCGCACTGTGGGGCGCTGTGGGGGCCTACACTGGCTGCTGCCAATGCAGTTTACTCGATTAAATTTTAAGTGCCGTGTCATTAAAATCGCGTGAGGGAGCTGCTGTTGCGGCAGTTGCTGTTGCTGTTGCTGTTCGTATGGGGCGTGGCACAGCAGCAGCAGCAGCAGCAGCAACAGCAGCGATTCCATGGGACGACACCTAAACGAGCTTAAAGGGGAGAATTCCATTAAGTGGAGTGCATGACTGGCGGATATCCTAGAGTAGGAAATGTTAAAGGTAGCGAATTTTACTTAAAGGTTTACTTAAGATGGAAGTGAATTTTAAAGATATAGAATATATATAGAATATTAAGTAGATAGCTGTATATAATAATTTATTTTTGATTTCTTTCATTGATAAACTCATATATGAACCCTACATAAATCACTGAACACCCAACAAGATTTTGCTCACAGCATTTCAACTTTATCTACATCTTAAAGATCCTTAAAGATCTATGATATACTAGAATTTTACAGATTTTCGTACATCTTTTCATTAAGAATGCAGTGGAAGATTGTGAAGGAGTCCCAGCTTGGTATAATAGGGCTGCAATGAGTTGTGTTCGACTGGGAAATACCCTACACTCCTACATTTCTACATTCTACAAGCCGCCGCTTTATATATCTTAACGCCTTTCCCATAAAATATTCATACCCATAATCTCAGCTCTATAATAATCTCCAAGCTATTCTTATCTCCAAGATATTCTCTCAGCTAATCTCATCATTTCCTGCCTCTGCATGTTACATAGCTTCCCACCAAACCCATCCACTTCGCCGCTTCAGCCGCAATGCAAAAAAAAAAAAAAAAAAAAAAAAATTAATAATAAGAGCAGCTACAAGCTGCCAATTGCGGCGGCAGTTACAGTTGAAGGAACTCGGTGGAAGAATTCAACTGTGAATGGGGGGGAGGGAGAGAAAAATGGAGTGAGAAAATGTTGTATTAATTTTAACTGAGCTGCGACGCTATAATTAACTGGACTGAGGCAAAATGTGGGCGGGGCCGGCCTGAACGCCCACATCATTAACAGCAACAGCACTGGCAACATCATCATCATCATCATCAGCATTATGATTATTAGGTATTTTTTGTTAAAAGAAATTGAAATGGGTCGTCGTCGTCATTAGCAGCAGCAGGAAAAAAAAGAAGAAACAAACATAAAAGGCGCACTAATTAAAATTACAACAAAAGCTGGACAAAAAGGTCAAGAGAGCGAGCGAGGGTGGAAAATGTGTATATAATAGATAAACAATAACAACAACAAGAGCAACAACCATGACAACAACAACAGTCAACTGGCAACCTAATTGAGTTGGAATAAAAAGAAGAAGCCGAAGAAGAAGCTGGAAAAAAAAGGACAAACTGACAAAAGCAGCAGCACATAAAATGGAAAGCAAACATTTAATTTTAAATACACACAATTTGCCCCACTGTCGTCTTTCATCCTGGTCAGTCAAATTGAATTAAAAATGTGATTGTTAATTTGCAATATGCGCATAATTAAAGAAAGATCAACATAAAGAAGCAGCTGAAGCAGAAACAGCAACAGCAGCAGGAGTAGCAGCAGTAGCAGGAGTAGCAGCAGTAGCTGGAGCAGGAGTTCGCTAACAACGTCATATTAAAGCTGATTTGCCGCTTGACTTGTCAGCCAAAGCCAGACACACACACGCACACAGCTGCAAATAAGCAAACATGCAAACAAACAAATAAACGTACAAACTGAAGCTGGTTTTATTCGCGCATTTTATCAGGCATTACGTATACGACATATATGCTCTTCTCCTGCTGCTGTGCGCGAGAGAGAGTGTGTGTGTGAGTGTGTGTGTGCGGTTGTTACTGTGTAGGTGGCAAGCGCTTAGCACAGGAAGCCGGAAGGCAGCTGGAAGGAAAGAACACACACACGCGGAACGTAGGGAGCGGCACAGTGGTGCCGTTATACGCAAATAAAAACAATATTTGTATACAAATATATATATAAGATGTGTTTATAAGCAGTTCCGTATATTTTGCTCACAGAGATGAGACCATAAAAATATATTGTTGTAAGATAATTTTTATATATAGTATATTACTATGTGCTCATACATTTTATTGCACAATATTATTATTTATTATTTAAAAACATTTTGCAATATTTTTTTTACTATATTATATTCATAAAATTAACAATGTATACAGGTTTTATGAAATCAATCAATCAATATGTAATGTTATTCATAAAATTTATTATAAATAAAAAAATAAATTATAAATGATGTTCTTACGATCAAGACTTGTAATTTATTTATTCAGAAAAAAATTTTAATAAGATTTTTTTTCATTGTATTTTTTTTTAAATTTATTGTTATTATTATTTAATTTAATTTTATTTTATTTTTATTATATATTTATTAATTTATTGTATTTTTATTATATTTTTTTTATTTTTTTTATATATATTTATTAATCTATTTTGTTTTTTTTTTTACATATTTATTAATTTTTGTTTTATTTTTTATTATATATTTATATTTTTATTATATATTTATTAATTTATTTTATTTTGATTACATATTTATTAATTTTTGTTTTATTTTTTATTATATATTTATATATATATTTTATTTTTTTTATTATATATTTATTTATTTATTTTTAATGTATTATATTTTGAATTTTTATTATTCTTTAAAGCATTATAAAACTGCATTTATTTGAAAGTATTTTCTTGAAATTTGTTTTCACATTTCCTACCTACGTTTTTCTCATCTCACAATTTACCTTAATTAACTCTAGCTCAACCAAAAAATGCAATTTGTTAACAGTTTTTCAAGCTCTTGTCGCAAGGTGCCGTTTTTTTTTTTGTGTGTGTGGATAGCACCAGGACAGCACAGGACAGCACAGGACAGCACAGGACAGCACAGGACAGCATAGGACAGCAGAGGACGGCACAGGACAGGGCAGCTCAACCACAGCACAGGGCACACATCCTGCTGCGTTCTGCTGAATGCTCGACTGGCCGTCCGCCTCCTGCCTGCCTATCCGCCAGACTAACTGCTAAAAACCCAAACACAAACCCAGACCAAAGCCGAACCCAAAACCCTAACCGCTGCTCAGCGCTCACAGCATGACAGCACTGGCTGCCTCGACCCAGGGCCAAGTATTTTTTTTTTTCATTCTCATTTCATTTTGCGTTTTTTTGTGTTTTGCTTTTGTTTTATGCTCGCGTTCACAGCTCCTATATACATGGCACATCCGGTACGAGAGCAGGAACGTGCAGCATGTGTATGCGAAACGTAACGTGCCATGGCAGCTGGAATTTACAATGGCAGCGAGCGAGCCACCAAACCCCGCGAGCCTCTCGTCTGCTTCAGCTACTGCGGCTGTCTCTGCCTTATATAAAATATCCTGCCAGCTTGTGTGGCGCTTCCTGCGGCGGTGGCACGCATACCGAGATATGCATGTATGTATGTGTGTGTGTGTGTGTGTGTGTGTATACACCCAAAACACCCACCAGACCAACGCTCACCCTCTTTGGCCACTGACGTTGATTTTGTCGCAGTGTCGCAGCGACAGCAGCAAACAAAGCGTAACCCCGCACTTTACTCTAGAAGTTGAGCGTTGTTGTTGTTGTTGTTGTTGTTGTTGCTTTTGCTGCTGTTGCTTTAGCTGTGTTTATTGTTTGTGCCACAGGAAAATGGAACCTTAGCTGGCATGTTCCAAACGCTTTTGTTTCTACAACGCGACTTTGTCAGGATTTCAGCAGCGACGTTGTCAACGACGTTATCCTCCTGCCGACTGCCACATTTGCTCTCCAATTCTTCTGGCATAAATATATATATATACACATACATACACATATATAAACTTTTTTCGTGTAGGAAATTTGCGCTTAAATTATGCACAGCGCATAAATTAAATGTCAATTTTAATAAAGTCATTCGACATGAGGGGCAAAGAGAGTTTTGCCAAATCATAGCAGGAAACGGTGTGTGTCGGTGTGTGTCGGTGTGTGTCGGTGTGTGTGTGTACTCGTGTACTGCGGTCGACAGACTGCCAGAGAAATTAAATTTTTATGAATCAACAGAGTGACGCACACACACACACATACACACACACAGCCATGAGAGGGTGCTGCTTTGCTCTGGGGCTCCATAATGAAGTTTAAGTGTAATATAATGGGCATTGGGCATGGGCGAGGGCCAGACGCTGTGACGCCCTTTGCCAGCTCTAGCACAACCCCACAATTTCACATTGTGTGCATGTTCCAGGTTAAAGTGGTTAAATAAACGCACGCGTGGCGACACAAATGAAACGTGACGAGTGCCACTGACGACGATAGCAACAACAACAACAGCAACAATAACAATCGCACCTCGCTTCATCCCTCGCCATTGTAGCAAAAAGACCACAGAGCAGTTGGCGGAGGTAGGCGTGATGTTGCAATCGTGCCCGGCATGTGCAAGCAGAGTCGAGCAGAGCCGGGCAGAGCCGGGCAGACAATGTCGAAAGGCCGGCAATCTTGTACGGCAAAGCCACACGCGTGCCACGCACTTTAATCATATCGAACGTAGCGAAATGAAAATGGCAAACAAACCAAACCAATGGCCAGACATTATCAGACTGTAAAGCGAAGTAAACAAACAATGGTTAGATAATTCTATAGAGAAACGCCAAATGGCGAACGTCAAGTGGATGGGGAAAGTCAGAAACGGCGGATCTATTGTAGAGTGGAAATAGAACTGAGTAGAGACTAGAGGCAGAAGCGTAAGATACGTACCGTAGAATGCGTCTGTACGGTCCTCAATGTACTGTACTGTATATGTACTATATAAAATATATACAAGAAGATTCCTTATAGACAAACATTCTTTAAACTTCCGATAGATAAAAATTCCACAAACATTCGATAGTTGCTTAACTGGACTTAAATGCCAACAAGCCGGCGCTATCTATACTTAAGGCAGTCAATAATGTGTCCTTTATACATATACAAATATGTAGACACAGTGCTTAGGTGAAATCCATAATTCCCACAGATAATAACTAAGGGAATTACAAATATATTATATAGATAAAGCAGGCAATTAGTTATCTAACAATTAATTCTCTAGAGACTTGCAAGCTGATAAGGCTGAAATTGAAATTTGATAACAGTGCAGCAGCTATCTATACGAAAAGTCGAACATAATGCCATATAGACCTCTAGATATCGAGCTTAATGGGGGCTTCAGGCAGGAGCTTAACTTCCAATCAACTGTAGAAATATATTAAGTCTTTTGCTTAGAAATATTCGAAATTTTTGATATGATAGATAAAAAAGAGGTTAATTAACTAATTGTCTTAAGCTTGGCAAGTCTCAAAGTTAGAGCTTAAGTCAGAAAGCTATTGAGTTAAGGGAATTAATAAGGTATATACTTGGAGAAAAATGTATATATAAGCCTGCATACCAACTGAGAATTGGTCACAATTCTTTGCTCAATATATATCAAGTTCACAAAATTTTATTTTTCATAAATTATTAAAGAAGAGAACGCCTCTTCAATTTCCTTATGCTACAAATAACCCAAGTTAAAGTTCAAATTAACTGACATGTCCAAAGCTTCCCCCGGCAATCATATTGTGGTATACGAAACTAATTAACCTGTGCGTGAAATATTTTCCAAATTCCCTTTGAGGTTTCTATATAATTTATGTACAACAGCCACAGCAACAACAACAACAACAACCACAAGCTAAATGACATTGCATGTCAAGCTCAAATTAACGAAAAGTATTTTTGAACTCAGGCACACACAGAGCAAGGGAGGCAAATACGTGCACACACACACACACACACATAATTAGAGCTGTCTTATAATGCAGACTGACTGTCATGTAAGCCAGCCTCAAAATGAGACAACAGACAACAGTTACACAAAGTATCAAGCTGAAATAATTTGTCAAATTAGTAACCAAATTTTAATTGTGGATGGCTTAGGGCTTGAGGCATGTGCAGATTGTGATGGCAAATGTTGAGTAATTGAAATGATAACAGCATATGATAATCCTAAAGGAGAATGTAAGTGAGCTGTCATACAGAAAGTTAAGTTACAGTTAAGCTCATGCTAAGAGTGAGCAGAATAACAATTGTAATATTAACATAATGTTAAATTATGTCAGAGTTAGGGATATGAGATATAAAAGACATTGGCTTAACAGAATGTAATAGTGAAGAATGTAATAGTACGATTAGCATAAATAGTTCCAGTAAAAGCTGTGTTAACATTAAGAGTAACATATGTTACATATATCAATCCAGAGATCTTAAAGGAGAGCAACAGCATATATGATAGAATGTTCTAGCTTATTTATGTCTGTTAAAGGTGAACAGAACAGAAAACACCACAACATTACCTGTTAAGTTAATGTTAAAACGTAAAGTAAGCGCAGAGGCTGAAGTCTAACATCTTTATGACAAATATTTGCAGAGAAAATTAAACCCAATGAATACAAATATTAAAAATTTAATGAAAATAAATGCCAAGTATGAATGTTTAATGTTAAATTATATGTTGTACACATAACATTTTACATTTTATATGTATATAATTTTAAATATTTATATAAGTTTATATAGATTTAAAGAATTTACATCAATTTAATATAAAGCAATTATATCAAAATAAATAAATCTCAAATCTCATATATTCATTCCATTAGAATAAACCAAACCACATTTCTAGTCTCTGGCTTTCATTCCGAAAATAATTTATCATTAAATCTTGCTTAACGGTTTTCGAGAAATGTTCTTCATCTCTTGAACGTTTTTTCGGCTCAGCCTGTCGAAAACTTTTACGCATTGCTGCACTGCATTTCGTTAATTAAAAGCACAAAACTATGCTGAATAATTAAATGAGCTAAGGCAGACGGAGACACACACACACACACAGAGAGAGATAGAAAGATAGGAAGAGAGAAAGAGAGAGAGAGACTGAGATAGAGCTAGGCAGAGCAGACATGTGTCAAAGGGATTTGGGGATTATTTCAGGTGCTTGTGTGGGTGGCTGATGAGAGTCAAAGTTTTGTGCAAAGACTTTAGCCTAATGCTTCGAGGTGCTCGAGTGTGAGCAGCAGTTGCTCGTATATGTGTGTGTGTGTGGGTGTATGGATTGTCTGCGTATCTACTAAAACACGCCTGAGAGCACACAGAGCAGCAAGAACAAAAGCAAAACATCAATAGGCAATGCGCTGCATGTAGCTATGCATAAGCAAATACTTTGTGACTGTGAAACTGTTGCGAGCTGCTGCCAGAGATACATATGTATATATATATATATGTATATGGCAAACTAAAGCTAGCACTGCAGATCCACTCTAATGAAGGTTTACTGCTGCTGCCTGACAGTCTCCCTGCTTCGCTGTCTCTCTTTCTCTCTCTATCTGCCTTTTTGTCTGCAGCAGCAACATTTGCCTTTTACTTGAGCCCTGCGTCTTCCAATCAGTTGACGCCCACAGTAAAACTTTTTGGCTGGAACTTCAGCCACGTTTAAATATATGCAAATCAGCAGCAGCAGCAACAACACCAACAACAGTTGCTGCCGTCGCCAAGTTGTGAAAATCAAATTAAGCAGCAGCAGCCAAAAAGATGTTGCTGTTGCTGCTGCTCCTGCTCCTCCTCCTCCTTCAGCTGCTGCTGCTGCTGCAGTCGCATGTCAGGCGTCGCGTGGGCGTAGCCAAACATTTGGCAGTTGCTGTTGCTGCAGCAGCGACAAATGCAGACAGTCAACAATGTTGCTGCCAACATTTTGTATAACTTCTCGAGCCCCCAAACCAGCAACAATTTCAGCTACACATTTTTGAAGTGGCAAAAACTTAGTGGCGGCTGCTGCTGCTGCTGCCGTTGCCGTTGCTGCCGTTGCTGTTGCCAGCAGCAACCCACACCACAGCAAGCAACGAGAGGCAAAAGATGGGAAAAATGCAAGCGGCAACTGTGTAAAGCACTGAAAATGCAGAGGGAATGAAACTTGGCAACTTTAGCTGGCAATTTTCTTCAACTATTTCATTCTGAAGTAGTTCCCCACGATTTTTCGGGCTAAAGGAAACGAAAGGCTTAGGGAGCTGCAAGCATTTGGCGCCACAACAGCAACAGCAGCAGCAACAGCAGCAGCAGCAGCAAGAGAAGCGAGCTTGAAATTGAATTGAAGTGTGCTTCAGTTTTGTGTTGTCAGGCAGAAGGAAGTAGTTAAGTGAACTCAAGGGAAAACTTTTACTGGGGCGCATGGCAATTCGTTTCCAGCGTTAAAAACTTTGCATGCACTGCTGGAAAAAGTTAACAGATATAGGGTATAATAAGCGTAAACAGCTAAAGAAACAAATGGAAATTAAGCAAGGTTTTTAGCTCTATTTGACAATTGAATGTTAATTTGAAACGGTTTTACAACACTGTTTTAGATTAGATTAGTCAAAGCCAGCATAATTGTAGACATTCTCATTCGACCAATATTATTTTCGTGGATTTTACAACACTGAAAATTGAAATCTCAACTCGAACTCTACAGAAATACGATTTAAATGATTATTTCCAGGCAACATATATTTATTTCTTATGCACTTTTCCCCACATAGTTTTGTACACTTTACAACACTAAAGTCCATATTTTATTCTTCCACTGCTGCCTCTGTTTAACACTTTTGCATGCCAAATTGTTAAGCTGCTTATTTCTTAACACGCATTTGTGCATTTTCTAACACTATACTGCTCAAAACTTATTCAACAAGAAGTTCCGGTGAAAAACTTTTGATAATTCTGCTTTGAAAGTGCTGCCACACTTTGTGCAGCATAACAAATGGCAGCACTAAAAGCTTTTTAATTAAGTTTCTTAAGTAATTCGACATCTTTTTATTTTGCATACGTTGCGTATGCGCAATTACGGGATAAAGGTTGAAACTTGCAAGGCATATTTTAAGAGATTAAAAGTGTCTTGAGAGCTCAAACTTAAGTCAATATGAAATAGCTCGTATATAGTTCTTGCTGAGTAACAGCTGCTTAACAGTTGGGCGAAATGCTCAGGCAGCTGTTACTGTAAGATTCTTAAAATAACATGTTAATGTTATCTAGCATTCCAGATTACATAAAGTTTAGTTATTTATACTGCTAGCATTATTTATTGTTAGCTCTTGCTTTTTATACTTATTTAAATCTTCTGTTATCTTTTTGTTAACTTTTGTCGTTGCATTGATAGTATAGAAATTGATATAAGACTTACTCCCAGTCTCTTCAAGTCCATTCAGCTGTGTATGTAGCTCAGCTCATAGTTACTAAAGCTAACAGCTGTTGGCTAACATTGGCTGCTTGCTTTAAGCAATATCTGCTGAAACTTTTTAGTTTGGCCAAAGCTTATAAATAAAACTTTGATATCTTAAGCAACTCGTTTGAGTTGCGAAAACAAAAGACTCGAATGTCAACGAAAGGTCAGCTTAGCCAAGCATACAATATCGTTATCTTTTATCTATGACTTTCACTCTATGTGTGTGTGTGTGTGTGTGTGTCTGTATGTGATTCCTCCTGCTCCTTCTCCAACCTCACGCAGCTTCAATCAACAAACATAAAAGCCAAGCAAAATTTGTTGGCAGTGATAAATGTTTGGCTTGCGAGGTGACAGTCAAAAGTTTTGCTGCTTCGCATGTGGCTGCCACAGTTGATGACTGCCAGGCAACAACCACTCCACACACAACCACCACAAGCAGCAACCAGCCAACCACCCAGTTAGTTGTTGGCAAAGTTCTTCTCTGCTTTTTCAGCCCAGCTGCTGCTGGCTTTCTTGTTTCATTTGTTTGTTCGCTTTGCTGAAATGAAAGCAAAGCAAACAATTTTCGGCTGTTGGGCGAGGGAAAAGAAAAATAAAACCAGCCACACCCACCGGCAGAAACAGAGGAGGAGGCAGGGACGGGGGCGGCTGCAGAGTGTCAGCATGTCAAATGCGGTATGCAAATGTGGTACAGTGGAAAATGAGCGGAATTTAACAGAAGGCGCGAGCTGAGCACGGCGAGAGGAGAGCGGAACGAGGCAGCGGAAGAAGACAAAACAAATTTTCATGTGATTTTAATTTATCTCGCTTAGAAGACGAACTGCCGCTATAGCTGTGTATGTGTATGTATGTGTGTGTGTGTGTTGCCGCTTGTGTTTTGGCAGCTAATTAAACACAAGCCACACAAAACAAAAGACCCCAAATATATATGTATATATATATATATATATATACATTTATTTGAACACACGCACAGTGGGTCTCTATAAATAAAATTTGTACAGCGCGGCCAAACACATTTAAAATTGAAATTGAAATAAATTAAAAAGTCAACGGACAGAGCTAAGAGCTCAGAGAGAGAGAGAGAGAGAGAGAGACAGTCAAGGGGGAGGTGGCTGAATGAGTGAGTGAGAGAGAGGCAGGCACGCAGACAAGAGGCTGTCCGCCTCATAAGCCAAGTGGTCAAAGCAACGTCAATTTGTAGCAGCTAACAAATTTTTGTATAGCAATAAAATTAAATTTTATGAGACAAGCCCAAACAAAGCGTTAAATGCATATATAACAAAATAAATTTGTAAATATATTTTTAAAATTAACAGCAAGCCATAATTGTAGAAAAAAATAAATAAATTATTATAAGCAAAAAAAAAAGCGTTTCAAGTCGCAAATTGTGTTTATTGATGGCCTCGAGAGCACAATAATTCATAATGTATGTATGTATATGAATATATGTATTTATATATATGTATATATATCTATATATGTATATAGCTTTATATCTGTTCAGTTAGCATATTCAATGATTCGTTTCCAAGAAACATCAAAATTCGTGCGCCTTTATGATTTTTGTTTTTTTTTTCAAAATTACGTTAAGCATACGACGTGTTGCACATGTCAGCACTGTCATTTAACAGCGAATATTTATATATGTATATTTTCATATATGTATATGTATTTCACAAATACCCTTGAATTGCGAAGAGCATTGAAGCCAGCTGACTAGCAGCTCAATTTGAGCTCAAGATAAAATATGCAAGAGTTGAGAGCATTGATATTTAAAGAAAACTAATTAAATTTCCCTAATATCTAATATATATTATATATTATATGTACATATACGAAATACATATTTATATTAATTAAAATTTTTTTTCCAATCAAGTCTTTTTCATTTGATTCATAAAACATTTAAACTTGTTTATTATTTATATTATATTGGGAATTTATTATTATATCATATTATATCATATTATTATATCATATATAATTCGTTATATCATATTATTAAATAAAGTATTTATTATACCATGGCTTCTTTTCTTATTTAGCGATTGTGGAACCTTTATAGTATCCCTGATAGCATCCATATAGTCTCTCATTATTTATATTTCAGTTTCCTCATTTCATCAATCTAGAATACCTATATAGCCCATTGTTTCTGCTCTACTCATCTACTCTACACAATACTCTAGAGCTTATATATAGTCTATCATAGCTCATCACCCAGTATACCTACAGAGTCTATCGTCACTTATTATAGTCTTACCAATAATCAAGACTATAAAAATATTTTATCATAGTTGATTTACGATTTCGTCTAGAGTATCTATGTAGTCCATCAGCTCTCGCCGGTCTGACCCTTGCCCAATTGCCGTATTTATAGAACTCTTTAAGCATTTGCTCATTTTGAGCTGTCGACGTAATACGATTTGACACATGTGCCGCAGCCGCCTCTGGGGTGCCATTAATTATAGCCGCAGATCTATCTCGTCGCTCGGGGCAATGGAAAAAACTATAGAAAGTTCGCTATCTCTTTCTCTATCTCTGGGGGGGCCTACTCAACACAAATCGAACAATTTTCAAATTTTTGGTGGATTGTTTTTCCTTAGCTTTTGGTATGTAAAACAAATTAACTTGTTTGTTTATTAAAATTTAAGTGGAAATCTTAGGAGGAGCGAACGACGGGATTTTGTGGGGGCAATATGTTAGCTGTTGGTAGTATTTAAAATTGCTTGCGGCTCACTTTTGCCTTTTTGACGTGCACAAAATGTTTCATTGAAATTACGCGCTTTTTTGGATTTATTTGTTTTCTTTATTGCGGGTTTCTTTTCTTTTTTTTTTTTTTTTTTTTTTTT
>NW_022045866.1:1291647-1302992 GCF_001654015.2 Drosophila navojoa
ATTGCATTCGCCAACGGTTTTCACAAATGTTAGGTTAATCAGGATTTATGGCTATATATATATATATATATATATTTATATCTTTTTATTTTTTATTTCCTAGTTTTTTATATTTGTTCTTTTTTTATATTTTTACAGATTTTTATTAGGCCTTAAATTAAACAAAAAAAAGTTAAGATAAGTAGATCACTTAAGCCCAACAAACCCCACTCTAAGGCCCTAGTAAATACAGCGTATTTCAACAAAAAATAAATTTTAAAAATCTACACAGTTTTCATCGTTATGCCTTTTGTTTTATTTTTATTTTTTATATATTTTTTACGTTTTTTTTTTCTTTTTATTTATTTTTTGCTGTGGTTCTTTGCCCAACGTTTGCCTGGCTAGGTTTCACTGTAGCCGCAGGGCAGCCGCACGGAGCAGACCGGCCCGGCCTGGCCTGGCCTGGCCTGGCTTGGCTTGGCTCGGCTCGGCACGGTTCGGTCTTTGTGTTTATAAAAATTGAATTGATGAGTCGCTCGAAATGAGTTCAAAAGGTTAATAAACGTGGCCCCATAACGCAAAAGCGCGAGGCACAATTGAGTTGCCCGCTTTGAATATTTTTGTGGAAGATTTTTACTGTGACGCTCAGCTTTTGTTTTCTGTGTGTGTTTTCCCCCCAACCCGCTGGCAGATAAAGCAATTTATCTAATTGCCACGCCCAGCGAAGCCAAAAAATGTTTAACACATTCGTGTTTTGGGCCAGCATTTGGCAGATGGCCAATACCAGCAACGAGCTAATACTGAACAACAATAAAAACAACAACAGCAAATATAACATTTGAAATGCTGTTGCAAATTATGCGGCAACAAATGCAAATTGAGGCTGACAATAATTGTGGGCGTTGTTCAATTGTTGTTGCCGCTGCTGCTGCCGCTGCTGCCGCTGCCGGCGCTGCTGCTAAATTGAGCAACGCCAAGTGCCAAAAGTGTTGCCAGCACTTGAACAATTTAATTATAGACCTCGAGACCAGGCAAACACTTTAGCCAACGGCAAGCAGCAACAAAAAGTTGTTACACCAGTTGCCAAACAGTTTGTCGACTATACACATACATACATATACATCTATATATATATATATATATACTAGATATATATCTGTTTTTTCTTTTTGGCAATCGCACGTTTCACTTGACTAAAGCCAAAAAAGTGCTTCAGGGGGGCGCGGCGACGGCGGCGGCGGCTCGCTGTCTACATTTGACAACCTGTGCGTTTTCTTCTATACTGGGGCGTATACTTAATATAAAGACATTGTCACTTCGGCCTCGAGACAGTCTGTTTATAATTTATGCACAATATCTCTGTCTATATATATACATACATATATATAGCTTCAGCAATGCGGAGGTGCGCCAACAGAGCTGTCATTAAATAGTCTAAATAGCATTGGCCAACAACAATGCTCGCTCTACGATATTGATTGAATGCCGCTTGATTTGCTGCAATTTAAATAATTAATTGAGGCGGGCGCCACTTAAATCGCCAGCTTCAAGAAGCCAACAGCAATTTATGTGCAGCAGCAGCAGCAGCAACAACAGCTACAGCAACAACAACAACTGTGTTCGTGTAGAGAAATCAATTTGCATATGCAAATTTTTTTCAGCTGTCGCTGGCTTGAAACCTTTCAGCTCGTGTTGCTGTTGCTGCTCTTGTTGTTGTTGCTGCTGTTGCTGTTGCTGTTGCTGTTGACTACCGCTTGGAGTGTTAATAAATTGTCACAAGATCACAAAAGCAATGTTTTGTCCAAAAACAATGTTGTTTGGTTTTCTTATTTTTTTTACTGCTGCCATAAACAAGGAAACAAAACGAATTGGAGCACGACGAATTTAAGATACTCTAAATGCTCTACTATAAAGAGAGATATTTTTCAGATTATTAATAAGAGTTTAATGCTTGACATAACACATAGTATGCTCTAAGTAGAGCTTATATGTAGAGAATTCAGCAATAGAGCTAAGAAATTTCAATGAACAGTTTTGCTTAAGATCCTCTATTTCTGTACCTAAAATACCTTCATCAAGTGATGCTCTCTATGATAATTATGATGCAAAATGCATTCATATTACTTCATTACATATAATATAGGAAATATCGTATAAATTCCTCGTTTAATAAATGTTCTCTTAAATAATATTGATAGATTTTATATCCATATTACTTTATTACATATAAGTGAAAATCATTTCATCTCTTTTCATTCATTGTTCGATCCTGTATCACGTATGTATGTATATATATTTCTATAGTAAGAACAAACACATTTCAGCTTTTCATACAGAAATTCATTTTGCATTTCATTTCATTTCAGTGGTATAATATAATCTTTCTTTATAGGTATTAGAGCCATAACTGTCGTAAAGTTAAAACTCTTTATGAATTTGTTGATTATTACTAATCTATAAAGGAAATATTTCTAAGTAAAAAGTAAACTTCCGGTTTTATAATTAGCAAAATTTGCTAACGAATATTAATTAATTTAATATGGCTAATATTGAAGCTATAAATAAAGAACTTTGATTTCCATAATATCAAGTTTGATCTAGAATTTAAGAAGTAAGTAGATAAAATCAGTTAATGCTAGAACTTTATTATCATATACAATTTCGTGACTGCACAATTTTTGTTATATATTTATATGAATATTTTATTTTGACTACATTGAAAACATATATGCACCCAATCTTAGAGTATACAAAATAGTCACACTACATATACTTTAGTCAATTAATATCCAGAGCTAAATTCGAAATAGTTGTTCAGTTCGTTTGCCTTGCCTAACTCTATGAAATTCCTTAAGCTGATTTATGCACGATTGTCTATATAAATTATGCATGCATACTCACATATATATATAAATATATATGCACATGTTTCTGCTCAATTCCATATGCATACGGGTTTTTTTTTTTCAGGAAAATGAAATTGAATTTGTTTGTTGCTAGCGAATTGACTTAATGCATTATCATAAATTAGTCAAGCAAATTTTTATTTTGCATTTTTTTTTTTGTCTTTGACCAATGAACTTTTTGCAATAAAAAATTTGTAGACATACATATATAAATGTATTTATTTGCTTGCCAAATATGGACACACGAAAACCAGTAGCTAATATTCTGAAGCTTATCTTAATGTATTTATTTATTTATTTGTTTATTTTGTTTTACGATATTTTAATTTACATTTTCATGGCCCGTAATATATGCACAAGGAATTAGTAGCTTTTAGCAACGTATAACAGATGTGCATTAACATTTCGACTACGTCAACAGCTGCTAATGAGAGTTGAGCAGTTACGAGTTGAATGCGTTTAACAGATAAGGATTTAAGTGCTCACAAGATTATGAGTTGAGATAAGAGAGGGAGGGCAGGGCATGGACGTGATGACGTTGTATGATGTAGAATCGTAGAGAAAACGCTGTTGGGAACAGCTCGATGGAATGTAAAGTAACAGCAGTTAACATTTCAAGCACTTTTTAACATTTCTATAACATTTTTAACTAATTGTTTGCCTAGAGAGCACTTCTCTCTTGAGTGCATATACTTCACTTCACTAATAAATATGGCAAATATTTTGTGTGAATTTTGACAGCTTTATTAATATTATTTTTAGCAATATTTATTTACAAATGTTATTATTAACTGGAGAAGCAATTGAAATGCACATTTCACATGGTTTCATTTTACGAGTTGTATTTTTTTGTTTTTTTTTTTTTCTGTAATATATTCACATCTAATAGCGCCGCATATGTGGAGTTACTGATATTCTGAATGTTCCTCGCTTCTCGCATTCGTCATCAAATTCCGCACGGCTTATTCGGTTACAAAATGCGCTCTCAAGCGCACTGAACTCGATTCCACAGAAAAAAAACACACACACAAAAAAAACTTGTCGGCCAGCAAACACAAGTCTAGAGTGGGATGTACACGACTAGCAGATACCCTGTACTGACTGTGAAGCAACTATAAGGTGTATTTACTAGGTTTTATATAGCCAAATTTTACAATAAGTTGGCATGATGGGGAAATTGGAATATTGTTAATTTGTGTGTGGTTTGATTGAAGTTAGATACTCAATTTGAAGATTATGACCTTTAGAGTCCTGTTTACTATGCTGATTCTGGGCAAGGCAAGGACTTTAATAGGCCACCTCGCTTTAAGTAGAATACCCAGAGCAGAGGTCTTATATATGTATGTACATACACAGTAAAAGAAGTTCCCACTACATCTGCTTCTACACCATACATATATATATATTCCAACAAAACCAATATACCCTGTTTAAGCCACTTGCTATGGCTTAAACAAATAACAACAACAAAGAGCAGAGAGTATCTTTTTGCAATATTTTTTTTGCTTGTTGCTTTTTAATGTATCGCAGCACGTCTGACTCTGTTATAATTTTTTATTTCTTCTTTTTATGTATTTATTTATTTTTTTTTAGCCTTCTCCTTGCCTTTTGGTCCGTTCGACTTCCCCCTTTATTTCATTTCGTCTGTCACTCGTGTGGCGCACTTTTGCCTTTGCGGGTGGTCTTCGATACAGCTAAAATGCGATCTGTATTTTTTTTCCCCATTGCGACCCCCACACACACACGCACACACACACACACACACACACATCGCTTGCATAAATGTATCGCTGTATCTCGACATGTATCTGTGTTGCTCTGTGCGCTTGTTAACTTGTTCGCATGTCATTCGTTTCATTTTGACGTGCTTTCATGTCACTAAATTTGATTTTGTGTCGCAGACAACACGGCTACAACAGCAACAACAACAACAGCAACAACAACAGCAACAACTGACAACAAAATTATGGCCATTAAATTGGCTAAGCTACTCATAGCATTTCGCCCCGTGTCTCCATATCTCTGCCGCCTGTCTCTGTGCCTGTCTCTGTCTCTGCCTCTGTCTCTATTTATCTCTTTGACTGTATCTCGATTCGGCTTCGAGCCCCCCATTGTGGCTGCTCACTCATTTATTATTGATATTAGCCACGCATTTTTTATAAATGACAAATATATAACCCAGCGTAACATTATGTGGGATTAGTTATGCATAGATAAGAGATACATAGACACTCACACACACATGCATATATACATATTTAATATAGCCTTTGGGCTATTATAAAACTGTGAAAACAAATGTGAAACTTTTAGTGCGATTTTAACAACTAAATATATGTACATAAATATATATATATATATATATATATATATATATATGTATATATATGTATATATATAATATATATATATGTAAATAAATATATGTGTATGTATGTATATGCATGTGTTTACAGAGACATATAATATATATGTATATGAAATCAGCTCAAGTACTTTTTTATGTTTGCACGCCAGCTGTGAAAACTTTCTTAAATATGTATGTGTATGTGTGTCTGTGTGTGTGTGTGTGTGTGTGTGTGTGCGTCTGTATCTAGGGTAGAGCAACATGATATCATCTTTGACTAAGGCGTGTAGTAAACTTCACGTGAACATGTCAACAACATAATTCGGAGTCATGAAATAAATATATATGTATGTATATAGCATATCTTATATATGTACGTAAATATGTGCGACAAGTACCTCCAAATATATGTAAGCGAAATAGTTCAGAGTATGGTCTGTGGACACATGTTATCGCTTAAATTCGGAGTACAATTTGTGGACATATGGCGTCGACACATTTGGAACTCATAACAAGTAATATACGCTAGACATATTGAGAAATAAGATCAATGATATGATACTCAATAAATATTATATGGCTATGAGAATATTCGGAATCAAGTACTCAAAGATAGGAATGAGATTATCTGCAAATAATACTTTAAGATTTGGAAATGGGTTAAATCAGAATGAAGTAATCGGTAGTATGCCCAAGAAGTACTGCGGACTTAATCGGAAATGTATTTCGGTAAAATCTATTCAGTAAATCTGCGAAGTTTGGCAACGATACAGTTCGGAATGGAGTCCATATATTAATGTTACAATTCGGAGTAAAATTTGCAGAGTTATGACATAGTTCTCATCGGAACAGTTAAGATTCGTGCTTAGAACAGAATTCGGAGTATAATACAAATATATATGGGAATATCGAGCAATGACATCAAGCAGGCAATTCGAACTAACTTTCATGTAGTTATGCCAAGTCTGAGCATGTTCAGCTCTTTGCAATTGTCATCAGGTATTTTTTCACCCATAAGAATCTCTTCTTTTCATAGCTTTCTATTCTCTATTTCTCAAGTGATCTCTCATCTCTAGTGCAGTAGACCCCTTTTATTCATTCACATGCTGCTCTCCACTCTCATTGTCACACACACACACACGCAAAGACAATTTCTTGCAGTGTATAATTTATTTGTCATTTTGTTGAGTCTTTGGTTTTGTTTGTGAATTTTATATGGTCGATTACTTCAACGCTGGTCCGCCTTTAGGCGTCTTCTCGACTTCGTTTCAATTGTTGAGTTCGAGTTTATTGTTTATTAGCAGCCGTTTTTTTTTTCCTCTTTTGTGTGTGTATTGTGGCTTTGCCTTTATGGGGCTTTAGTCATACGTTGCCACAGTTTGTGGTTGTTGCTGTTGTAGTTGTTATTTCACAGTTGAGCGCATTAAATGCTTAATAATACGCATGTCAAAAGCGTTTCTCGACTCGACGACAAATCCCCGACCCGCAATATCAATGGCAACAAAATTGGCGCCATGTCGCACGCTTCGCTGATTGCCCCGTACGCCGTATCCCGTACGACAAACGAACACAACATTCAGGATAGTAATTGATAGATTTGGGTTAACTGTCAGAGTAAGGGAGAGAGAGAGAGAGAGAGTGAGAGGGAGTGAGGAAGTGAGGGAGTTGAGCTACTCCATGCGTAACTACGGAAAACTTCAACAGCTGTGACTAAAGTCGTTTCGTTTCGTTCTGTTTTGTCATTAACAAATTGATGAAGCAATTGAATATATCGATTCATTGAGCACACCATTTGTGTGTTTCAAATTATTAGGCCAAACATTATTCACACACCCACGCACACACACTGAGATCCAATTGCCTATTAGCTAGATACTTAACTCATTCGATTTGAAGTACAACATTTACTTCTCCACTCAAGCAAACACAAATTGTTTACACAAATCGATGCGTGCTCAATTTTCACACCTTTTTACCAAGTGTAATCCATATATATATAAACATATATGTGAAAATGTGTATATATGTAGTATTGCCTGAATGACTCTCAAACTGTAGTGACTTTTAGGCTGTATCGAAATATTTATATTGTATATTTTTAGCTTTTTGAATGTTTCATAGGATTCATAACGCTCTTAAAAAGAATATATATGTAAGTATATACGTACGTAGGTATATAAGTACGTATGTAAATGCCCAACTTCAATCAAGTCTCGATAGTTTGTAGCACGCTTAATCAAACATCGTGATAAATCGAAAAAATGCTATCTCTTCACTCTCGATAATTATCGATAATTCGAATTTCTTTGTAAATCGAAATGAATCCGAATTAGACTGCATATGAATTAAGATTTCCATATTGTATATTTATTATATAATTGTATATTTATTTATTATTATTGTATATAAGATTTCCAAATTGTATATTTTTGTTTACTTTTTCTTGAATTACGTTAGTTACACATATATAATTATTTTAACTAGGAGACCTTCAATAATGGAATTTTTTATGCTTTCCATTATCTATGCAATGAGTTCATCATCAGCTGAGAATAATCCAATATGCATGCTCTTACAACTTTATTTTTACCACGATCTCTCTCTCACTTCTCTCCCATGCAATGCTGCGACTCGACTCCCTTGAAAACCAATAAAAACCTATCGCTATAAACATCTATAGATCCACAGTTGTTCATAGCCTTATATACCCGCTTTTACACACTTTCGACACGTTCGAAAATGCACTCAACATTCCAGAGATTTAATCACGACGCGCACAACATAATTCTAATGAGTGCGCAATCTTTGATTGAATCGCTGCACAAGCTGTTGCTCAATCAAATACGCCTAATTACCGGATGTTGTGCTAGTTGTTGTTGTTGTTGTATGTATTTATACATTTTCGGTTGCGCTGAAATTAAGCTCAAAAGTGAAGCGTGTCAGTTGTCAACTAATTGTTATTAGGCGCCGCTAAATAATTTATACAAAAAAAGCAAAAACAAAAAAAAAGCAACAGCAAATAAAGTATCGGAACTGGTTGTTGTTGTTTGTTGTTAGCTGCTGTTGCATTAGTGTCATAATTTATTTCCATGTTGCACTTTTGCAGTTTTGCGCTCGCGCTGTTTATGGCACTGCAACATGCAACATGCAGCACGTACGGCCAACCAAATTATAGCCAAATGCCGACCGTTCTTCCCTCTGTCCGTCCGTCCGTCTGTCCGTCCGTCTGGCTGCCTGCCTGCCTCGCCGATTCGCTTGTCCGTCTCGCGGTCACTCTGACCAAAAACGTAACCCAAACCGCAAACGACGTCGGCCAAACGTAACCACAGTATGCGACTGCCTTTGCCTCCACCTCCAGCTCTCCTACTCCTCCTCCTCCTGCTCCTGCTACTCTCGGTCTCACTTATTGCGTCCCCCTGTGTGTATGTGTGTGTGTGTGTGTGAAGCAACGAAGCGTGCAAATCATGTTAGTAGCAAAGCAACCCCTCTGTCACTCTGTCTAAACCCCCCACCCCTACCTCTGCCCGTAACCCCACTCCAGCTCTCTGCTGCTACAACTGCCCTCGTTTGATCCCCGCCCCTTGTCATTCCCTCTCCACACTCTGTATATTATGCCCGGCAGCTGTGCCCGGCACAAGCAGCACTCGCTTTGCAATGCAAACGACCGCAGGGGTCCAGGCTCCGCCTAGCCCCCGCCCTCTCGGCGCTTCTCACATTTTGCCAGTCACAGGCCATAAAAGGTCGCTGCTGCTGCCGCTGCCGCTGCCGCTGCCAATTGACTGAGTGAATGGACAAAAAGTGCAAAAGAGGGTAAAGTGTTGGCCAGGGCGCCGCGGGTACAGCCACTGCCATGGCCCAGCCCAGTCCTGCGTGCTGGACATGACGCACAATGTCCGCAACAGCAGCGCATTTGCCAAATTGCCTATGCCGAATGCGGGTATTCCGTGATGATTGGGCTCTCGGCATAAGCTGGTTAACTGCCACTCGGCTATCTGATTAAAAACAGACAGGCAAATGTAGAAACAGATAGACAGACAGGCAGGCAGAGAGAGAGAGAGGGAGGGTGGGCGCGTTAAACCCACCCACAGATAACACGCTGATATCTCTGTTTAGCGAAATGAATTTTTATTGAATGCAAACAAAAATTGCGTGAAATCATAATGCCCTAGTCAAGCAAACCCCATACGAGCGATAAGAAATACGTGTCGAACGGGTCCCATGCCCAAATCGAATATGAATCAATGGAGCTTTTTCTATTTTACGATTATATATTCATAATGTAAACACATAACAAATTGTGAATAATAAATTCATATATATTTCCTTAACAGATAATAAATATATAACAGAAATTGTTTTATATTGTTATTTATTACAGAGTTTTTTTATGGCTAGATTTCTCGACTATTATAATCTATATAATATGTATAGATTGTTTTCTTTATATTGATATTTATCTACTCTGATACTTCAGCTACTTTAATAACACTTCTTTCTAGGAAATGCTAAACTTTGCTCTAACTAAATCCATTGTTAATTTATTAATTTTACTCTCTCTCTCTCCTTCTCTCTCTCTCTCTCTCTCTCTCTCGCGCTCTCCTTCTACTCTCGTTCTTTTTAGAGCTGAAACTTAGTCTCATAAAACTTTTTCAATTTCTTTGTTCGCTTGCGAAAAAAACAAACTTAAATTTTATCTACCCCTTGATGTCACATTCGTGAAAGTTTTTGTCAGTTATAAATGTTCTATGTATAGACCAAGAAATGAATTAATAATTTGCCTTTGTTCTTAATATATCTCTTAATGACCTGCTTAACATTCCCATTTTTTATAGACATATTTCTATTCTAAACTGTTTTCGGCTTTGCATATTCCAGATTTTAATAGATATCAAATGTGTGTATATATAAATCTAGAGAGTTATAAAAAATGTTTATCTATAGATGTATCTAGAGATAAACAAATAATAAATATTTCTTTAGAAATAGATGCAAATAACTCGAGATATACATATGTATATCTCTCTCTGTATCTATTAAATCCATTTCCAAAGTTTATTTAATATATTGCAAATTTCCTACTCAATTAAGTCAACAGCCAACAGAACTCTATAATTTAGGGTATTTAAACTATGTGGTTCAACCCAGCGCATTAACAACAATTGCTTATAGACTATGATTAAGAATAATCATATCAATTTCATGAATAATAATTCAAGAGCCAACTAGATTGTACAACTTTTGAGCTAAAATGCAATTCATGCATATCATTTGGCGAGGCCCCAATGAGCCGCAGGAGGCGTGGCTGCTGCTGTCTGGGGCTCGAGCTGCGTGTTCTAAATGCTTCATTTGCCAGACTCATGAATTATGAAAACAGACAAGCGGCATTCAACACTCGAACTGCCAGAAGCAGGAGGCGGCAGGGGGAGAGGGGATTTTGAGTCGCATTTTGGACAGCTGTTAAAAATTATCGATAAATGTTTAATAGCTCAACACGCACATAACGCGATAGAGAGCCGAACCGCGCCGAGTCGAGTCGAGCTGAGCTAAGCTGAGCCGAACTGAGCTGAGCTGAAGCGCGCATAAATAAATAAACATAAATAAATAAATAGTTATGGCTCTGGCTGGCTGGGCGGAGGTGTGTGGGCTGCAAAGTAAAGTAAAAAGCAAACCAAACAAAAACAAAACAAAGCAAAACAAAATAAAAACTCAAGACCCCAAAAGACGACGACGGCAACGACGACGACGACGTCGACGTATTTAATATGAGCAAACATGCGACGAGCGTGTAAATATTTACTAATGAACAATATTTACTTTGTTATTAAAGTAGTCGACGCGCCCGTCGACTGGAACTGAGAATATATATTATATGTATGTAGTTATGTTTGCTATGCATGCATGTATGTATGTACATATCGACTGGAGGGGGGACAGCTGCAAGGGGAGATGTCTCTACACTTTGCGTGCTTGTGCCTTGGCCTGCCCCGGTCTGGCCTGCCCTGGCCTGGCCTGGCGTGTTAATGGCTGTGAGAGAGCTTCAAGTTACCAGTTCTTTTTTATACCCTGAACCCATTGAAAATGGGAAATCAGGGTATAATGTTTTTGTGTAAAAG
>NW_022045866.1:1303002-1323630 GCF_001654015.2 Drosophila navojoa
GGGTATCTCCTAGTCGAGCAGTCTCGACTAGAGTCTTCTTACTTGTTTTTTTTTCTTCTTCTTTTCGAGCTCGAGGCAGTCGTGATTGCAGTCAAATATATATACACACACATATATATATGTCAGAGTGTGTGTGTGTGTGTAATAAGAGGGAAGCCAAAGTGTAGCCTATATGAGAGACCGCAAAAGCGACCACAGCGCGCTGCAGATAGAGGCTCGCCAAGTCTCGGCAGCTCAAACGTTTGCCCTGTCATAAACAACTTGATTGCAGGGCTTTTGAAGTGAGTGAAGGAGTAGAAGATGAAGTAAGACAAGAGACGACAGCGAGCAGGGGTGGGCGCGACTGAAGAAGGGACCAAGTCGCGAAGGGACGAGTAGAGAGGGTAAAGACTGGGAGTGGGGTGGCAGGAGACGGGTAGAGGCTGAAGCGGCGATAGGAGCCATGGGTAAACGCAAGGGAGAGGGGATAAAGTAGGGAGCAGGAGACGGTGGTAGGGGGCAAAGGCATGAGAGAGACGCAAGGGCAGGAGACGCTGGCCATGGTAGAAGGGGCATGGGTAATCACAGAAGATATGAGTAAAGGCGGGAGCTACAGGCAAGGGGAGGAAGCAGAAAATATGGTCATTAAAGGGGGTAAGGGCAGAAGTTGGTGGAAAAGGGAGAGGGAACTTAAGAGAAGCTTAAAAGGGGCGCGAGGAGTGAGCAGAGGGGACATGTGGAAAGGCAGGGGCCGGGAAGATTGGCATGAAGTGGGCAAAAGCAGCGAGAAGGGGGACATGAGTAAAGGCAGGGACTAAAGGCTAAGCCAGAGAGAGGTAAAGGGAGACAGCAGAGAGGGGCAAGAGCAGCAGGCGATGGCCAGGGAACCTGGGCAAAGATTGCAGCAGAAGCATGGGAAGGCAGCAAAGACAGGGAGCAAGAAGCAAGGGAAGGGGCAATGGCAAGAGACGTGGAAGGCAGGGGAAAGCAAGGGCAAGCAGAGAGCGATCAGGCACAACGGGCAGCGTGTTTGCCAGGCGATAATTGCCCTGCAGCTCAATACACACGCACGCACACACACGTACTCACACACACATACACACACACGCGCACAGAGTGACAAAGTGGCATTACTTTTCAATTTTACAAGTGCGTTGTCTGTCTGTTGATATTTCCCTATTTGGCTACAACATAATCAAAGCGCGGCAATCGTTTAAATTTATTTTAATTATCAACGACTGCATGTCACCCTAGATATAAGAATACGAATGAGCGTAAAAGAGGGCGTACATTGAGTCCCCTTTTTTTGGGATTTTTTTGTTTGTTCCCCTGTAAACAGGGGGCAAGCCAGCATGAATCATGGCCACAGCTCAAAAGTGTTGAAGCAACAACAAGCAGAGCAGAGCTAAGCAGAGCAGAGCAGAGCTAAGCAGAGCAGCGCAGCGCCGAGGCTGAGCTCAGTTCAGTTCAGTTTTGGTTCTCTGGGTTGCATGCATTCAAGACCTGTTTCATTATAATTATGACCCTCATCAAAATTATTTGACTCAAGCGGTTTGTCGGCACAGCGTAAAACGTGCCCAAATGCATATGCCCTTTGCTTACCCTCGTTGGCAACGCCACGGCGACCCTTTTCCACCATCATAATTTCATTTGAAGGATAATTTGAAAATGTGCTCGGGACCCCAGCGCAGAACCAAAAAAAAAAATACACACACACACACACAAATACATATATACGAAGGGTTTTTCGCCAGCAAAAAGTGCCAAAATAACGATTAACGTTGAGACCAAAAAGAAAATGTATCTTAGGGGTTGCTCGACAGCCTCAGCTAAGGGTTGTTTCGCGCCCTCTCTGCATAAGTAATGAATGTAAAATGCGTAGATGGAATGCGAATTGTTTTTGGGCTTTGACTTTCTCCCCTGGGCTGGAACGAGCAGCAGCACGCTTCTCTGATTGAGCGAACCCTGCCGCGGCAGGAGGGACCAAGGGCGAGGCAGCTGTTTGCATGAAGTCGAACCCTTCTTGAAGTTTTTGTTTTACTGTGTTTTTTTTTTTTTGCATTTTTGGGTTTTCGGTTTTGTGGTTGGCATATCGCAACAACAGATTTGTAGCATTTCCACACAACAATAACAAGAGGATTGTAAACTAATGCCAATGGCAGAGCGCGTGGCATTCGTCCTTATACAAATAAGCGACATGCCAACGGGCACATTGTGGTGTGGCCAGTGACCAGGGCATTAAGTAGTTCCGACAACTCCCAACCGCTTTCAATTAATGCCCGACCATTTCACCCAGACACACCTCACACCCTCCCAGTGGCAAGCTCTTCAGCTGTAAATTACTTGCAATGCAGCAGTGGCAGTCGCATTCGCCTTCTCCTGCTCCTGCCGTCTCCTTCTCCTGCTCATTGCACCGACAACCCGACTAAGCCAATCAGCCGCAAAACGAGCCAACAGCCAGCAGTGCCCAGGCACACTCGGTCTCTCTCTCTGTCTGTCTGCCTTTCTGTCTGATATTGTAGTTCAAGTGAACCGATTGCAAACACCTATTGATACCCTGTAAATATCAGAAAACGCTGTGTGGGTATATGGAAAACTACTCAAGTTTCTTTATATTTTCTCTATAATATTGCATTACTGAGCATTCATAAACGTTTTACTGGCTGCTTGAGTTCGAAATTCTGTTAAGGCTTATATCTTTTCTCTTTCTCATTTATAAAAGTTTTACTGACTTTACATTTAAGTTCTATTTGGCTTTAATTTCCATACGTCTTTTTAGCTTCGTATTCTTAAACGTTTCACTGGCTTCTCTATATAAAATATTTTTGCCAATTGTCTTCAGCTCAACTTCCATTAAAGTTTCATTAGATTCCAAGGCTTATGCGCCTTCTGCTTCTCATTCATAAACGTTTCACTGACTGCTGGAGTATAAAATTTGCGTTGTACCAAATTACTTTCATTAACATCTCGGCTCACATCACAAATTGATGGTCTCCAAGCACTACCACATGATATTGTTCCACCTTGTCGCATTCATAAACGTTTTACTGGCTGCAGTAATCCAAACAAATTTTATTTTATCTCTGCATTTCTCCGACTGTAACGCCCAAAACCACATGTGCCATCAAATTTTATGCTCTTTGCGCATGTGTCCATTACATTTTTATCACGGTGTCGCAGCCATAAATGTTTTACTGACTGTATTTGATATAAAATTTATGTTTTATATAGCATTTTTTCAAATTATCTAGGTAGCTTTACTTGTGATACAAAATGAAAGGAAATTTTCCTTGATTGCTTTCATTTTTCTTTGCGGTTATACTTTGTAAACGTTTTACTGGCTGCATAGCCAAAATTTGTTTAGATATATATATTTATATATAACTTATATATCATTTATTTCAATTTGAAGTCATTTATAAATCTTTTACTGACTGTTTTAGTTTCTTAGAGAATAGCTTGAAATGCATATGATATATACAACTGATATGCCTTGCTCTGCTGGCTTATAGGGCACAAAATACTGCACATGCCACAGGCCAGCGAAAAGACGCTAGCTAGGCTCGTTGGCAGCCTCGACTGGCTGCCTGCTGCTGCTGCTGCCGTTTGCATCGCTTCACGTTCCCCACACAATAAAACTCGACATGTGAACAACAATATTATCAACGTCATGGGTCCCGGTTGGACAGACAGCCAAAGGGACAGAGGCAGGCAAAGAGAAAGAGGGAGTGAAAGAGAGAGAGAGGGAGGGATATAGGCAGAGGCAAAGTCTGCTTGCTTGCCTGCCCTTGTAGCAAAAAGGGCCACAGCGACGAGGAGGTTCCCTTATGCCACTGCATACATACATATGTATATACATACATACATACATACATATATCTACATACATACGTTATTGTTTGTATGTGTAACCCCTGGGGATTTCGAGCGTGTAATGTATGCTTTTCATGTTTTTCGTTAGCCATTGTGTTTGGCTAAGTTTTTCCTATGGTTTTTTGCGCTTCTTCATTTTTATATAGCTAGCAACGCCATCTAGCGGCGCAGTAACTCACTAACTCTGACGACATGTCCTGCAAACAGTTTTAAATTCAAATTCAGACAGCGAAAACTATATATGTATTAAAAAAACAAAAACAAAAACAAGGAGGCAACACAGTCAAGTTTTGTTAATTTATTTCAACTCTTTTTATTCTCTGCGCTTTTTTTTCTTCCATATTTTTCTGCCCACTGCAAAAGGCAGAGCTCGTTGATTGCGCTGCCTACACACACACACACACACACACACACACAAACTGAGGGCCATTCCTCGACATGGACCTGGCAATCGGGCTTTAGCTTGTTGTTGTGCGTTTCCCCCCGCGCCCTTTAGCTCCTGCTGCCACTCCTTTGGGCCGCCCCTCTACTCCACTCTTGTTTTTTGCGGCGCTTTTGTAATTGCAACGAGCGTGTGTTTCGTGTGTGTGTGTGTGTGTGTGTGTGTGTGTCTGCAGCAGATACGAGAGGCTGCCGCTTTTTTGCGGCCCTTTTTTAAGTCACTTTTGCAGTGGTTTGCTATAATACCATGTAGGGATTATATATACATAAAAACATATATGCACACACATATATATACGTACGTATTCCACTTACATTTCCCTATGGGCAGTAAGCCTATTAAATTCTTTAGCATTTTGTTAGTTTGTTTGCTGAAATTGTATTTTATTTTTGTGCATAAAGGCTTTGTTTTTAATGCTGTTTTAATTGAAATTTTTGCTATTGTTCAAATTTTGTGCCAAAGCCCTTAAACAGTCTGATTTGAGCTCAATGAAGCAAATCAGACGAATTGAATTGCTATAATGGACAGTGTGTTATGGCAGATGTTCAACTCAAATTAAGTCGTTTGACAAGCTTTCAAATGATTTAAGCGCATTAAAATGTTTTAAAATAAAAACTTGCATAAAAAGTCTTTATTTTGAATAAAAAAATATATGTTAAGCTACTTTATATATAACATATATACCATGTCTATATTTTTAACAGGAGCAAAAGCTCACATAAAGCTCATTAAAGCTTATTGCATTCAATTTTCTACAACAATAAAAACCTTAATCTTTATATAGAACTTTTTAGTCAATATACTAAAGCAAGACTTATTCAAATTAACAAAACTTAAAACAAGTTACTAAAGATTGAAGAAACCTAAGCAGGACAATCCAAGTCCTGAAAGATTAATCCAAATCATGTTTTGAAGCAGTCCTAACAAATATCAACAAAACCATTATACCCTGATTTCCCATTTTCAATGGGTTCAGGGTATAAAAATTAATCCAAGCAATGCCTGATTAATTCATATAACAAAAAATTAGTTCCACTGATTGAAAATCAATCAAGAGTTATGCAGGATTAATCCACAGTATAAAAGATTCTTGCCAGTCACAACAGATTTAACTCAAGATTAATCCAAGTGTTCTACTACACAACAAAAGCTAATGTACTGTAAGTGTCTTTCAACCTCTTCTCTATCACACAGCAGGACCGTCATTAGCAATTAGCTCGAAGGCAGGAAAAACGACTGAGTATTTCAGCATTATAATATGTTGCTTGGACTTAATTAGCTGAGTGCGACGCGTTGCTGGCTCGCCTCGCCTCGCCTCCTCGGTCGCTTTTAATGGCGAATAGCAGCATGCACAAAAGCCACTTCAGGTAATCAACTTGTGTTGAGGTGAAAATGTTGATTAATGTCTGTGGGATTAATTACAGTTAATTGTTATAAATATTGGCGACAAGGTAAAGCGACAAAGGATGTTGCTGGAATTTGTAACAAACTAATCCCAGGTTCAATGTGCGCAGCTGCGTAGCATTCAGGCAAGGGCGGAACGGGGCAGGGCAGGGCTAGAGGGGAGCGTATAGTGTAACAAATATGCTTAATAAATAAATGCGGAGAGGCAACGGCAGCAAAGGCATGAAATGCGTGGTATGAGACGGATGTGGCACGTATAATTACGTAGCCGACACCTTTGCCACTCTTTGGGGGTTGCAAGCAGCGCAAAGGGGTGGCAAAGAGGCAGACGTTGCTACAAAATTATTTGCTGAACAAACAGGAAACCCTAAATGGGATGAGCACAAAAACGGAACGGGAAGGGAAACAAGAAAAACAGAAACTAAATACGGAAATGCCAAGGGTTCGAGTCAAGCACAATACAAGGCAATCCGAATGAGGGTAGAGACATTTCGCACCCCTCGACGTCGGCTGATAACCCAAAAAATAATACCCGAGGGACAGACGAACGCTGTTGCAGCTCAGCATATTAAATGCTAATTTTCATTTGATTGAGTGAGTTTGGCAGCCTGTAAAGGACAAAGGACACTGAACGTACACAGAGCGTTGAGCGTTGAGCGTTGGACGTCGTGGCCCGGCATAACTGTGATTCATTGTCCGGCGCAACGAAGCGTAGAAACAAGCAAAACAATACCAGAGAGAGAAAACTAAGTTAAGTGGCATGAAAACTAATTGATTTGCGGATTAATTTTTGGACAATGTGTGAAAAGCAAAAGCGAAAGAAAAAATTCGAATAAAAAAAATCTCGCACAGCTGTCGACGAAGTCAAAAGTCGCCGCTGCAGAGAGACTGTGAGGGGCTAGAAGTGGAAACTAAAGCAATTGTACGCTCAATTCAGCCTCAAGTGGCATTAAACTGCCAGAATCCGGGGCTACAGCGATACTTGAGTCACATATGCATATTTTCGTATATATGTATATAGATATATATTGAATGAGACTCGCAACATGAATAAATAAAATGGCAAACAGTTAGCGGGGCAGGGCTAAAGCAGTGCAAATATGTATATACATATCCTTGTAGCAAATGAAAATTCAGACACACACACACAAGCTGAAGCAAACGATTGCATAGCATGAGAAATGCGATTTGTACGTGGGCACAGTGGTATAAAACATGCGGTAAATCTGTACAAAATATTAACAGTAACAGCAAAGGGGAGTTGCTTACTGTTAAGCAAAATTCCTTAAACGTCAAATGTTAATGTTTAACACTTTAACATAATGCGCGCATGGTAAATCTTGATAAATTACAGAGAGTAACAGAGCTGTTTGCTGTTAAAAAAAAAATGCTGCGATGCTCATATGTTAATAACAGCGCCACTCACTGGCCAGAATTAGTTACGCTCAAGCGCAAAGCAGAAATAATCAAAATATCCCAATCCCATCTCACACTCTCTCTCCCTCTCTTAAATTCCCCTCCTGTTACCCACTCGAACTCATATTGAAGTTTACTTAAGCTTCAGGTTTGCTCGCAAGCACTTTTTAATTGCAGTTTGCTTATCTGATGAAGTTCTCCGTGTACCACTGTGTTTTCGTATGTTCTGTAGTTGGGTGTGTGTGCTTCGATATTTTATATGCTGTTTGGCATGCAAATTGTGTGCTGCCTCTGCAACTGCCACTGCCACTGCCTCGACGTCTGTCTCTGTGTCTGTCCCTGTCTCTTTTCCCCCTTCCTTTACATATTATACTGAAGCTTTGGGCTCTGCCCGTTTCCAGTTCAATGCACAAATACACAAGCTGGCAAAAGGCAGTCCAAAGAAACATTCAGAGACGATGAGGAAGAAGAAGCAGAAGACGACGAGACCTAGCGGCAGCAGGAGAAGCAATTCAATGAACGGCCAGGGGGAGGAGAACAGAACAGCAAAAAGGGGTGACGACGACGGCGTCTTGAGTTACAAGCAGAGCGAAAGAGTGAGATAGAGATAGAGAGAGACAGAATGAGAAGAGCAACTTTTGCTGATGCATATCTAAAAGCATATTAAGAGTCTACAGCAACAACCACAACGACGTATGGCTGGTAAGTGTGTAAAATGATCAGCAATGCAAGTTGCAAAAGCAAAAGAGAGATAGAGACAGAGAGAGAGAGAGACGGAGAGGGAGTGACAACAGAGACAGAATGGCAGGCAGTCAGTCAGTTGTGTGGTTTGTACAAAGCGCCGGCAACAGCTTAAGCAAAGAGATACACACACTCACATACATACGTATATGTATGTGTGCTGGACAGACAAAAGCTGGCGTGGAGTAGGGCAACGTGCCAGGCAAGACAACAACGGCATTAAGCATGCACAGCCAGAGAACAGAACAAAATGTGAAGGAGACGGCGAAGGAGCAGTGAAAGGAGCGCTAACAACAGGGGACTACACACACACGCACACAGACGCATACACAAGGAGAACAGGGCGCGTCCATGTCGCACATAAAACTGATTGCGGTGAACTATGCGAATGTTTTAAGTGTGCGCCCAAGTACACACACACACACACACACACACACACTTACAAAACTGAGAGTGTGTGCGTTAAACTTTTGTGTTTTTGCTGTGGCAGCAAAAATCATAGCAAAGAGCCAACAGGATGTTGTGCCATGTATTGAAAAATCAAAGCGGCAGACAATTTCTGTAATTGCAAATTTTTCAGATAAAAAATTTTAACATACATTTCTAATGAGAAAGGTAAAAAATACTTTGTGGGTTTTTTCTTATTTCAACTAGATACAAATTCTGAAACCTAAAATCTCACAATTTATGCTCTCAAATTGATCAGTTGTAAGTCGCGCAACACCCACGCTAAGAAGATGTTGCCCGAGGCCAAACACAAGCAACAACCCCAACAGCAACAGTAACAGCGCACAACAATAATAAAACAATTCCATTCCATACACACGCAAAAGCCATTCCCCAATTGCGATTGGGCCATGCGCCGTGCCAGAAATAAAATCTATTGTCTGCCAAAAAGTTAACGCACTTTATTGCTATTGTGTTCGGGCTTGATGAAGAGCGTGAGAGGAAGGGAGTGTGTGGCAGAGAGAGGGGCGAGATGGTACGGGGCCACTAAACAGCTATTGCTTCAATGTTGTAAGTGTGTGAGCATGTGTGCGCGTCTGTATGTGTGTGTGTGTGTGCGTAGAGCTGCTTCAAGTAGCTCTAAAGCTCATTTGTCAAGTGAGCTTCGCAACTTTGCGGCAAATGCGAAACAGAGCAGCAAAAAAGAAGCACGAGCAGTAGAGTAAGAGTTGTGACTAAGGAATACCCTGCATTTTGATTACATTGAAATACCTAACATTTTTATTTTATATTTTGACTCTAGTTGTTTTTCACATACTCAAACTGTTAGAACGATTTGATCAAAACCCATATACCCTTTCTAGCTCACTATAGGGTATTACAACGAAGACCAGGCCAGGCCAGGCCAAGCCAGGCCATGCCAAGCCAAGCAGCACAAAAATGTTGGCAATACAATATTTTGCCATTATGTCGAACAATAACAAGTCGACATAAGTAGATGCCGTCGCAGCAGCAGCAGCAGAAGGAAAATAAGAAGTAGAAAGCAAAAGAAGACGTAAGTCAAAGAGAGATAGAGAGGGAGACAAGCTGAAGTAGCATACGATGCCGGGGCAGCAGGCCAGCAGAGACCCGAGACCCAAGACCCAAGACCCAACCAATAAAAGCAGCAACAACAACAACACAGAGCAGGCAAAGAGCCAAGCGAATGCGAATAGCTGCCAATTTCAGGCTTAAGTGTTCTTTTGACCCAAACCCCCCTCCAGCCCAGCGCTGCCCCCCACCCCGCGCACGTACGAAGATAATGATGGGCACAGACATTGGCACATAAGGGAGAGCGCACAAGCAGCGAAGCAGCGCAGCAGCAGAGCAAAGAGTAACGACGCATATGAAATTTAATACCACTTCACCTTTTTTTTCTTCTTTTGCGTTCTTTATTTTTTGTGCAGAGTAACTGCGTTGGCATCCGGCGCTCGCACACTCACACACACACACACACACGCACACCAATGCACTGTCGTCCCGCTCTTCAGCTTACATTCAAACAGATTGAGCGCTTTATTAAGCGCATTCAAAAATTATAAAGACGCATAATAAAATGCGCGTTTATGTTCTTGCGTTTGTGTGTGTGTCACACACACACATGAGAAGAGTTATGCAATGTAAAAGCTGTGAAAAGTTAACGGCTGAAAAATGCGGCCATTTCCCAACAAGATCACAAAAAAAAGGAAACGAAATGCGCTTGAAATTGAGCCAGGAATTAATGAAAACAGAGAAAAAGCAACAGCAACAGCAGCAGAAAAAATATTTGTATGTATTTCGCATGAGCAAGCACAAACAATTTTCAAAACGACATGATTTTTCAGTGAGCAGCAGATGAAGGCGAGTGCAGAGAGTGGGAGAAAGAGAGGGAGAGGGGCAACAGCAAGGGGAGTTGAATTGAAAAAGAAACTCGAACTCAACAGCGCGCAAAGCAAGCGAGCAGGAAGAAGCAGAAAAAGAACAAGAAAGAAGTAAAGAATTTTTTTGTTTGTGTGTTGCTCTTCCATGGCAAGAGAACGTGGCATGAATAGCAGCAACTGCAACAACAACAAAAACATCAGCAGCAAAAAAAGCAAGAGAGCAAAATTAATATTAAACAAAAAAGTATATTGCTTGCCAGCATGAAGAAGAGGGTCGAAGAGAGCGTCAGCAACGGCAAACTCTTGTACGAACAGCAAGCCAAGCAAAAGGAGCGCACTACGCTTCAAGAGAGCAAAACGGGCGCCGGGCAGCAGGCAGTGACAGATTGCAGGCACTGTGAGTGCAGTTGTTATTGTTGTTTGAGATACAGCAGCAACAGCAGCAGAGCGATTAGGGCGCCCTTGGCTGCGGCGCTCAACGACGAAACAACTGTCGACCTGTCGACTTGTATCTGTTGTACTTCGCTCCCTGTCTCACCACCACCCGCTCACGTTCCCGAGCCAACGGAGAGTTGCTTAACTCCGGTGGCTGGTTATACGGTCTCTGGTAAACTGCGGCTTAGCGCAAAATAAAGCGCAGCAAAAACAAAATGCAAGTGAGCAAATTTTTAAAATGCCCTAAAAAGGCATTAAAACAGATAGCAGAGGCTGACAGAGCGGCAGACCGGCAGCGCTGGCAACTTGACGAAGCTCATTACGTATACACGTATAAAAGAGAAATATACCCGCAATATAATTTATGCCACACTTCAAACGCCTGCCTGACAGTCAGCTCCACCTCTTTTCTTACCTCTCTCGTGTCTCGTTCTCTCGCACACTCCGCCTAGATAAGCTGTTTGTTTTAATTAAGCTGGCGAGTAAAGCTGTAAAGCAAATCGAAGCGGAAACATTTTCAGCACCATTAAAAATGCATTATAAATACCATGAATAAGAGAGACTGGCAGAGGGAGAGGTTTGCATTTTGTTTTCATGTTTTTTTTTTGGGTAAACGACGTGTAAATGTGCATAAAATGTGTGCCGTATATATACATACATATATGTATGTAGATGTGTGTGATTAATTGCATGACAGCACATGCATACGCAAAGCAAAGGGGTGGGTTGAACAAATTGCAACAACTTGAGATTCGTTGCGTGGAACAAAATTAAAATGAAATTAACATAAAATTGGCAAGGCAAACGGCAGCCACAAAACAGATGCTGGCATACAAAGAGAAAATAACCCGAGTAATTGAGTTAAGGAAGTTGCGGTGTTTGATCCTCAAGCAAATTATACTGCGGCGGGGGATATTTTTTATTTGAAAGGAATTATCTGTAAAAGGAATTGAGATAGTGAAAAGTAATTTTTTCATTCGAAAGGAAATACATGTATTTTAATGGACATTTCACTCTCATTGTCTTTTTTTTTTATGACCTACAGTTAGAAACAAGTCGCAAGAGCATCTGCATGCACGCGATGATCGCAAATTTTAAATGTTGCACGCTGCCGTCTGCTAAGTGGCCGCGGTCCATAAACTAGACTGCATAATGATGTTGCGGCCGTCGACAGCTGCAACAACAACAACTGGTGGCAGGCCCATGCACATAATTCACTCAGTGCAATACGAAGCCGAAGTTGCCAAGGCATTTGAAAAATTGCAATTGAAACTAATTCGGTTAAGTGCAAAATGGAAGAGGAGCCGCCAGTTGGAGAAGCAGATGAAGAGAGCAGGCGGTGTAGTGCACACACTCTTAGAGCCAACTGGTTCATAATTCATGAGAGGAGTTCCCGCTGTGAAACAAGTTGCAGCAGCAAATTTTCTCAGCAAAAAAAAAAAAAAAAGACGAAAAGAGGATGGAAGAGTGAGGGAAATAAAGTGAAGTGTTGTGCGTGCGTGCGTGTTTCTTTGTGTGTGTGTGTAAAATTAACACCGTGACTTGCAATCGGCTCAGTTGTCATTATTTTTATTAATTTAAATCTCCATTTACAGGCAACTCAACCAGTTAAGCATTTGCGTGTGCTGCGCCACCCCTCTGCCCCTTTTCAGTGTTTCTCTGCTGCTACCACAACAATTCCCGTTTCGGACTGCGAGTTTTTCCGCTTGGCTAAATTTATTAGCGCGACATTTTTATTGATTTTTTTTTTTCATTTTCATTTTTTTGCTTTGCCATATTTTTTTGTTATTGTTGAACCGCGGCAAATTTGTTATAGCAAATAATTGCAGTAAAAATTTGCCGACTGTTTTACAGTAATTTACTAACCATTTTGTTATTTGCTTTTTCCATTTTTTCGTATTTAACTGCTTACCTAATGAAGCCTACATGTGCGGGTATTTAACAAAATAAAAACA
The DNA here is from genome assembly GCF_001654015.2 of Drosophila navojoa. The sequence goes on from NW_022045866.1 coordinate 1,315,593, forward strand.
AAAAACCTAGTCTAATTACAAATGCAATCAATCTGTTCAACTATTGGCATAGCCATTAAGTTAAATAATCAAGTAAAGAAAGATCAAAGCAATCGTAGGCTCTTTAAAACCCTTTAAACGTTTTTCGTCGGGTAATTTAACTCTTTTATAACTGTCATACACACAATAGTCATGCTCTCCTTGTTGTTCACTCTTCAGTCAGTCTCTTTTTGCATATGCACAAGCTAAACTAAGTGCTCAATGTTAATTTGCATGTTTGAACTTTCGGCATTTGCCTTTGGCACTAGTTGCGTAAGCGCTCTCTTGAACTTTGAATAGCTAAAGTAAATTAGCGCTCGCTCAGTGATCTACAAGCAGAGTATATTTCCCATTGCTAATCTGTCAATCAACACTCTTTTAAAATCTTGCACCTCTTCAGACACTCTGCCGCTCTAGGTGTGTGTATACGTGTGTGTATTCAGCGTTTAATTGTTTACGCTGGGTAAATCTTGTACTCATACAAATAAAAATAATACACAAAATAAAAAAAGTGAGCGCAAAATATAATCAGAAAATATTTACACAACTTATTTGTGTGGCTGGTAATATTTTTATATTTTTTATTTTCGTATTTCTTAGCCGCAATGCGCTGTGTAAATACAATAAATACTTGACTTTAAAACAAGAAAAAAAAAAAAAAACAACAAAACAAGGCAGCGCGCTGCAATCGGCAAACAAAAACTGCAGGCAATAACAAAGCAGGCGGAGAAAAAAAAAACGAGCAACAGCAGAAAAACAACAAAGGAGCACGAGGTGTCTGTTTTCACAGCCTTTTTGGCATTGTGTGTGTGTGTGTACGTGTTTGCTTAAGTATGCGTGTGCTTTGCCTTCTCTTTAACATTTCTGCATTTCTACCTTTGCTGCTGCTGCTACTTCTTCTTCTTCATCTACTTGTTTGTCCAGCCAAGCGATGCGGGCGACGCTTTGTTGCCTTTTGGTTCTCACTCTCTTTAAAGCTTAGCTAATTTGCTTGGCGCGCCAATTGAGACCGGCGGACGGCTGCACAAAGCGCAACAAGCAACAACACAAAGACGAACAACAACAGCAACAACAACAGCAAGTAAAAACGCCGTTTCGCAATTTTCAATTGTGCACGTCAAAGTGTTAAAACGGCACGCGATTTATTGCACATGCCGTTGTGTGTATAAATACAAACACACATACATATGCATGTGCTTAAACGGATGTGTGTGTATGCGCTTTTGAGTGGTTTTTCAGTAGCTGACGCTGCCGCCGCCAGTTCTGCCACATCTCCTGCGTCTTAGATGCGCTTAATTAGACAGTGACGCTCACGTCAGCGACGACGTCGACGTCAACGGCGTCGGCAACGCCAACGCTTTGGCTTTATTGATTTACGGCCAGCAATCAAGTGTGAAATTGACTTTTACCAACATCGCTGCCAACCCTCAACCCTCCCTCCGCAAACAACAGCAGCGAGGCGTGTAAATATTTGTTGCGCTTCAAATATGCAACGGTTAATGTGTGTGTCTGTATCTCTCTCGGTCTCTTTCTCTCTTTTGGCAGGCACGCCTGCATTTCATTTACGCCTCATTCGAATTTTCTTTTAACAACTTTGTCATGATTTATAAGCTGCTCATTAATCTCGCTCGTTGTCTAACTTAAACGCGTTTGTAGCTCTTGCAGTAAGCGTGCGAGTGAGATGGCCAGAAAATCAAGCTGCTGCCATAAATAATCGCAATATGCGTTGTCAATAGACTCCACTTCGATCTATGGAATTTCAAGCCAGTTTGAGAGAGTAGCTTAAAGACTTTAGCTAAGTGTCAGCATATATTATTAATTCAAGCTCTAGTGGTTTCTACAACACTAATTAACTTCACTCAAGTCATCAACTCAACTCATTTCTCTTAAGCTGCACAGCTTATTGGCTTATGCCATTATTACATACTCTACAAAATATCAAATTACCGCGCACTCACATGCTCTTAATCGTTTGTGAGCTTATGGTTTAGCCCTCGCTTAAGACTTGTCGCAGCCGCAAGAGAGCGACACTTGGAGAGTCGTGTGTCAGTTATGCGGCTTCCCACCTCTCTTTGGCCCCTCTTGCACAGCTGGCCACAGCAAAAAAGAGCATAACTTTAAATGCAACTAATTTGTGTGAATGACTGTGTATGTGTGTGCATTTGTGTATGTTTGTCTGTGTTGCCCCCACACTTGAAATTGTTGTTGCTCGTTTTCAAATTGGGTCTCATAAATTACGGCAATTATGTTAATGCACCCAGTCGCCGTTTGCTCTGTGAGAAACCACAGAATCGAGTTGAATGTCCATATTAAGCAATTTGTAAAAAAAAAAATAAATAAATAAATAAAGAGAAAAATACCCTGAGGTCTTTTTTTTTTCAAACATTAAATTGTGTGTGTATGTCTATAATCGACTCGTGTACACCACGTCTACAATTATCACGCAAATGTCCAGAGTAATAATAATACTAATAGTTATAATAATGACGTTGATAATCATATAAGCTAATGATTATTATGATAATCAGGCAAGTAATTGCAAACAATTGGCAATTGAAGTAAATTGCACAATGCCTCAAATGCATTCAAATTAAATAACTTTTCCAAAAAGCCAAGACCTCATCTGCCTCTCTTTTATTGCTTAAAAAAATTAATAAAAATATACAAACAAAAAACGAGCACACAGCTAATCATAAATCGCAGCAGCAGCGAATTCATTAAACATAAAACGTGGCTACATAAAAAATTCATAAGAAAATACATAAATTAAGGCAAAATATAAAATAATATGCCATAATCTTTTTATGGCCATAAAGCTTAAGCCGAATTGATATGTGGGAGAGAGCGTGAGAGAGAGAGAGGGTGAAGAAAAATGATGAGGGCTGAGCGCAGTTAGTTGGCTTAAGAGGGTAGATTAACTTATACAAGTTTAACTTAACACAAATATATTGCATGTGCTTAAGAGATAAATATTTACAGTTAGTTTGAGATAAAAATACATTCTTTAATGTATTTTTCCAAGGGAGGAGCATAAGTCTAACTATACACATAGCTGCTTTATAGGGCATGTCAAAGTCGAGACATATTCAAGTTATTGTCTGTCCACTCCCTTGCTATCTCTCTCTATCTCTGTCTTCCACTGCTTTATTTACATTCAGCCGCGTCTCAAGCAGCGCTGTCGGCGGCCGCATAAAATCAACAAAACTGGCGAGTTTTATTTGCGTGGCGGGGTAGCTAAGCCGCCAAATAAAGTACCATAAAAGATATCAAAATAAATATGCGAGAAGAACTGCTGCAGCAGCAGTGCCAGTGGCAGTGACAGCGCCGCAGTTAGCGCCGCAGTCAGCGCCGTATTCAGCGCTTGGCCATAAAAGTTTTGCTCAGTAGCAGCGCAGCACAGCGGGCGCTCTCGTTGCTGTTGTTGTTGCAGCAGTAAACAGCAGCAAAAAAAAGGCGCTTAGCTCGGTATTTAAGCGAAGCCGCAGCCAAAGGAGACAACGTAAAAAAAAGTCACCGTCAGTCAAAGACGCAAAGAGAGCGGACAGACAAACAGTTAGGCAGCGCTGGATAATGATGAAGAGAGTCATGCTAAGAGGGGCATGAGAAGAGAGGCTGTTAGCAGATGCTTTTTGCTGCTTGATTTGAAAAGCACGCTTCGCTTGATGAACTATGCTGAGCGCGCCCCTCACGTCCCCCTTACCAACATGCTCATTACTGTAATGCCACGCCCAGACGCAACAAAAGAATAAAGCTGAAGATGAAGAGGAAAAACCGACAGCGCCGTTTGACGATTCAACAACAACAACAACAACAAGACAAACGACATACAACAAAATAAATATGCAATAACAAAAGAGCGAAAGAGCCACAAGCAGTAGAAGAAGAAAACAAAAATAAATAAAAGGCCGCTGGCAAAATAAACAAACAGCGTGAATTTTATGAGATACACGAAAAGCCCAGCCATATAAAGAGAGAGAGAGGGAGATGGAGAGACATAGATACATCTGTATCCATTGAATACATTTTTATGACTCTTGTTCATTTTGTTTACATCCAAAAAATAACAAAAAAGAAAACAAATATAGTAGATATATGTAGACATTATTGTAAAATCAATCTTGCTGGCATAATGCCCAAAACCGTGTGGCCTAAAGATTAATAATTTGCTTTTCGGCCAAGGCGCCAGGTGAATGGCGTTAGGCATAGAATCAACTATGTAAATCCAACAAATTATTCTATATAAAGAGTCTGTTGTTAATAAAGCCAATTTAATTGAATTGTTTACATTAATAGGCTTGATACACAATTCTTAGCTGGCGAATAACAAATGAGCATTTTGTTGAAAATACAATTGAGGAGTGTTTATTTATAAAATATATAATGTTATGTATTAGTACAAAATAATGAGTCCATCAGACAAGCTGAGCTACCAGTAAATTTAAACTGCATATATTTATAATTTCTATGTGAATATTAACAGTATATTCATAGTGTAAATTTTGTTCATAAAACTTTACGTATACTTAATATTGACTCATTAAATAGCCGTATATAAATACATTAAAAAATTCCTCACACTATTAACATAGCTATGTTAAAAGTTACATTAGGTTAGTCTAACATCAAGACTTTGCTTTATGTTAAAATTACCTTGAGCATATGTATGTTATCTTTAACATAACTATTCCAGCAGTTATGCTTAAATACATTTACATTAACATTGAGCACAATGTTAGACAAATTCAAATTTCTGCAAGCACTAACATAGTTATGTTAGCTCGCCAATATAGGCTTAACATAGTCTCAGCCAGAGCATCTAAGCTTCGCTGTAGCTTTAGCTTTCATATTTCACATTGTTTTTGTTGTCTCTTGCTTTTGATTACGCTGCTAAATTAAATTTAGCACATGGCGTTTGCGTGTTGCTATTTCTGGCCTCAAATGACGGCGCGTGTAGCGATCGCAATTTAGATACAGATATGTATACCGATACAAAGAAGAGAAAGATATAACAGACATCTATACACACACACACACTCACACATATGTATATTGGACGTATGTATAAATGTTAACAACGCACATTTTGGCATTTATCCAGAAATGCGATTAGAGGCGTATAAAGATCTCATGTGAATGATCGTCATTTGAAAGCATCCGTCAATTAGCAATGAAATATAATGTTCAAGAGAATTCCAACAGAATGAACGAAATAAGGCTGAAAAGATCTTTAAATTGTTCACACAATGTTTAAGCATTCATATTCAAATTTTCTGACGAACGCGTATAAGGCGTCAATGGCAATAGATATCATTAGAAAAAAACTATTATGTATATATGTTTCTATATATTCATATATATAGAAAGAAATATCTATTAGATTATTATTTTTTTTTTTCGTTTATTAACCTTCTAAATGATTCAGGGCTGAAGAGCTGAAGCTTCAGAGTCTATCAACCATATATAAACTATACATATATGTATATAGATATATATGTCTATTCGAAAACCCCTCCCTACAGATCCAGACAATCCTTTCTACTCATGTTAATCATAATTATAGTTAGTCTATAAAAATGTTAACCTTTTTATGTACAATCACGAGCTGTCCATCCAAATATTGCCTGATTAAATTATTGCAATAAAATCCCAGACTAAAAATGGGCTGAAAATTGAGTGTGGAAAATTTTATGGCCAACTCTCACCTGGCCCTCACGCCGGCTCTGACAAATTGCATGATTTAATTATGTGCATAGAGCCGTAAAGAATTTATTGCAATCTATTTATTTGTAATTATGAAATATTTGCATTTCACATGCCAAACTGAATAATTACGGCTTTTCCACATAGTTTTCCCCACACACAGTATTTTTTTTTTTGCCATTTTCTTTTTATTGATTGCATGTTATCGGGAATTGTTTGTATTTCATTTGGAATTTGTTGCTGTCAGAGATATGTGAAAATAAATATTAATTACATTTATCGGCTTTTTATGTATTCAGATTTTGCATTTTTTTTTTCTGTTCAATATATATATTTTTTTTAAATTTTATTTATTGTTGTTGCTTTGTTTATTGTGATGTTTGCAATATTTACGTATTATAATTAATTGCTTTTATTTATGCACATTTTATGCCACCAACAATGAATTAGTGGCTATCAAATGTTGACTCGCCCTGCTGCCCCCACCCCTGCCCCACACCCTCTGCCATTCAGAGTTAAATTGAGTTATCTGTGCTTCGAGTTGTCGCTTTAAATTCAACTTGTTTAAATTGTTTTTATTTTTTTTTTTTATGAATATATTTTTTATGCCGCTTTCATTTGAGTTTGCTTATTCTGTTAATATGCAAATGTAAAGCTTAGTTAGTAGCTGCGACTATGGCTGAATATATTAATGGAAATTTTTTATTTCTATCTGTATCCATATCAATAACTTGAAATCTATCTATACTATCAGATATTGCTGTAGCTGTAGTTCGATCTGTATGCATGGGTGTATATGTATTTGTAGCAATCTTTAGATCCGTATCTATAGATATAGCTATAATTGTATCTATATCTTTGGGTATAGGTGTAGTTGTATCTAACTAAAGTGGGAATAAATATATATATATATCCATTTATTCATCTCCATCTTCAGCTGTATCTGTATCTATAACCAAATCCGATATGTATCTGCATATCTTTAACTGTATATATAGCTATTGTATCTGTATCTATATCAATAGCGCTAACTGTATTTATGGACGATCTCTATCTGTCTCAAAATCTACAACTTAAAATGTATCTGTATCTATATGTATATATGTATATATACATATATCGCTGTACCTCTAGTCGTATCTATAGCTCGCAATGTATCTGTATCTGTGCAGCATTAATTAATTATCAAAGCAGTCAATTTACATCTCTGACTTGTGCGCCTGGCATTGGCTGTGTGTTAGTGTGTGTGTGTGTGTGCGGCGTGTGTATCTCAAAAGAAACTCGCCACAAACTTCAACTCAATTTTCGCATTGACTTTTAAATATGCGAGCAAAAACGCAAAGTCGCAAGTCTACGAATAACCAGATCGTAGATACCCAGTACTAAAGAGTTGTATGTTTTAACTGTTAAACTGTATATTTTGGTTGTAGATAGTTTTTCAATATTTGAAATATTTGCATTATCGATTCATTTTTTGCCTGCTCTGTTTCATATACCCACTTTTCTTTACTGATTTCTTATAATTACAGGGTATTCAACAACAACAAAAAAAACTGAAAAAAGATCTCATCACAATCAATTTGCCAGCCGCTGCGTCTCGTCGCTTCGCTTGTTGCTGAAAATTGAGTTTTTGCTGCTTTTATTGTAGTTGTCTCTTTTGTTGCTTTAGTTGTTGTTGCTATTGTTACTACTGCTGTTGTTGTTGTTGTTGTTGTAGTGGCTATTGTTGTTGCTTGGCCCACATTATCTAGTGAACGTTGAACGCTTTCGTGCCTCTGGTGCTGTTGTTGTTGTTTTTTTCTTGGCTATTTTTTTTTTTTCTACATGTGTTTAGCGTGTTCAGAAATTTGCTTTTTTAATGACGCTCTTGTTGATTGCGGCTTGTTTGTTTTTACTAAAAACCCGCCATATCATGTTCCCTTGCCCCTACAGCACTCCCTACCTCACTCTATCTCTCTCTCTCTCGCTCTGTTTTTAAACGTTCAGTTCGGCCTTTAACATTCATTTATTATTATGAAATGTTGTACAAATTCGCAAATAAAAATACGAATTTTTCAGTTTTTTTTTTTTTCTGTTTTCTTTAATGTTCAATTTTATTACTGTCTGAAATCTTTGAGATTCGTTTAAAGTGGCAAGCAAAAACAACAACAATCATTTTTATGAGCTCTTGTCATCAAGCTGAATAGCATTTGAAATTGTTATTGATTAAACGCAATTAGAATGAATGCTAGAAAATTTATTTATATGCTGAGGTTAAAGTAGAGCAAAAAAAAAAAAAAAAAAAAAAAAAAAAAAAAAAAAAAAAAGAAAAAAAAAAAAA
>NW_022045866.1:1323640-1339224 GCF_001654015.2 Drosophila navojoa
AAAAAAAAAAAAAAAAAAAAAAAAAAAAAAAATAAATAAAATAAAAATAAAGTAAATAAATAAATAAAATGAAATCAAATTCCAATTAATTGAACATCCACTTTTGGCTAGAGTATATTAATTTAATGAACTATATTACTAGAAATCAAATCAATTCTATTTAGAGTATTCTTAGAACACTTTACATTCAATTTACATTCATTATAGATATTTATTTCCTGTAGTTTAATTGTTCTTTAGTTTTCATTTACATCGTAATGACATTTATTATGATATCATTGATTATTGCATCTATTATTTAGTTAACATTTTATTTAACATTCAGTAGTATTCTCTCATAGTGTATATATATTTTATTGTCGTTCACTTTTGCACAATTGAAATTCGCTACAAGCTTAAAACTTTGCATGGGCGTATTGAAATGAGAGACAACAACAAAATAGTAAAAAAATAAAATAAAAATTGGAAAAAAACGTTTGTCACTGTCAGACATTTATGAGAATTGAACAAATCAATTTGCTTTAATCGTGTCGACGAGGCGGGGCCCTGACAAATGGCCCAACTTAAGCGACTGAGCCGTATCTCTATAGATGTATGCACATATACACACACATACATAGCTCTGTTTGTGTCTCAGACTGATTTATATCAAGTCGCGAATACAGGGAGCAGAATACGAGTGGCGCTTGAAATAATTCTGAAGTCAGCTCAATTTCCATTTCTGAGCATAATCCACTTAATCATTTCCAAATTGTCGAGTAGTACATGTATGCAGTTGTGTGAGAAGTAGAATGGATCGGTATATAAGAGAATGTTTCTACAAGACTGTTTAACATTTAATATTGGAGTCTGTCAACATAAATCGAACACTGAAAGTAGCTAACAGTGACATAACTAAAGCTTAACATAATAAGAATAATTATGTATGCCAAGTGACTGTTATTAAAAGCTGTTAATATAGCACAAAAATGTTAAACTATTCTCTGTTGATTTCAATTGAAAGAAATTTGCCTAACATAAAACGAAGAATAGCTTAACAGCGTTGCATTGCCAGTGATATGGCCTAATTATCTTTTGCACGTCCTTCAACTGTTATCACAAAAAATTCGTTGCAAATTAAGCGCAAGCAATAGACATTTCAATAATTTATCACTAGCTAATGTGAGTGTCAACAGCAAAATTAAAATGTTATCTATGGCAGACAGTTATTGATAATAAGTTAAAAAACGTAAGCTTAATAAACAGTTGAATTGCATGAAGTACCCCAACAGCGACCTAACAGCCTGTAAATAACATTTGCATATTATTAAATTACTCTCAATACTATTCAATTAACATTAGCTAGGCTAAATGCTTATGTTAGCTAGCTAATAACAGCACAGAATGACATTTTTACCTCTTCTAATGTTTATATTAACAGCAGCAGCAACAGCTGTTATAAATAATCATTAAATAACTGCTCTCATATGTGATGATGTGACAATTTGAATGTTAACATAATTTTAACAGCACTAAATTAACATTTCGTGTTGATTCGCATGTTAATTAAGCTTCGAAAACAAATGACAATGCTCACCAAAGCAAAGATTAGACGCAGGCAAACCAAGTCTTTAACTAAATATAATTATATTTACGTACAAACACGTATGGGTGTGTGTGTGTGTGTGTGCTTATGTGTGATTGTATGTGTGCATGGAATGTTTTGTCAGGCAATTGACACATTTGTAGCGTTCAAATTGTTATCGTCTCGAGGCGCAGAACGGTGGCAAATGCCAAACAACCAACAACAACAATAACAGCAACAACAACAGCAGCAGCAACAACAACATCAACAAAGCCAATTACACTTTGCAGAAAAAGGCAAAAGCTCCCAATGCGCCAACTAAAAGTCAGTTAACGTATGTGTGAGTGTCTCTGTGTCTGTGTGTGTGTGTGTATCTGTGTAGTTGTGCATGTATCTTGTACAAGTCTTGACTGCTGCTGCTGCTGCTGTTGCTGTTGCTGTTATAGCTGGGAGCAACTTTTACCAGCGTTTGCCAGCGACTCCGACAGTGTGACAAATTATTATGTATGCCTGTGTGCGTGCCAGTCCCTGTATGTGTGTGTGTGTGTGTATGTGTGTTTAATACATGCATATAGAGCATAGGCAGGCAGCTTTGGCCTGTCGCTGCCGGCGCTGCTGGTGCTAATGACCGTAACTAAGTTGGCGTCACGATTGTGCGCGCCACCAAGCCACCCTCCCTCCGCTGCCTATGCCTGTCCCCCTCTCTACTCACACTTCAACCCCAACCGCCACTTGTGTTGCTTTTGTTTCTTTTTTTTTTTTTTTTGTGTGGCTTTGGATTTAGCTAGCTTTTGCGGTTGCTCAGCTCGCTGGCTGGCTGACTGGGGCTGGGGTTGGGGTTGGGGTTGGGGCAGGGGCTGGCTAGCTGCCTTCTTACTGCGGCCTACTCGCTGTAAAGCATTTTTAATGTTATGACCGAGAGAGCGCGTCTAATAGATGCTTAATTGTGCGCTGGCTGCTACTGCTGCTGTTCTGTATCTGTCTATCTATTGCTTGTATCTCTGGCCGTATCTGTAGCGCCATCTACAGTCGATGACTAGCTGATGTTGCGGCTGCTGCTGTTCTGTTTCATTATGTTTGTTTATAGAGCGTTTAACGCAGTTCGTTTGTTTAATTATCTGACAGCGCAAAAATAACAAACAAAAACAAAACAAAAACTCTATAAATGAATGATGCCAAATAGTGATAGACCCAACATTATGAAAACATTTTAATATGAATAGTTAGATTAATATACTGTATGTACATTATATATAATATGTAAATGCCTGAAAACAGTTTCCACGCTATGCGCAGCTGATAAGTTTTATGCAGAGCACAACAGCCATATTTTCGCTCTTGATTACGATTACATAACAAGTATTAAATCTATAAATCATATTCAATTCAGAATCTTTACAGCACCCTTAAAAGCGTGCTACTAAAAACTCATTAAAAATCAATCCTTTAATAATTGTAAAAGAAATAGAAAAAACTTTCAATTATTCTTTATCTTTATTCGCATGGCAAACGTAAGCGAATTGCACAGTCATAAGTCATTAAGAAAATAAATGTCTTTATCATAAACACAAACACCACTTGCTGTACTTATATACACACACAGACACAACACACACACACACACACACACACACACTTACTCAGTGTTGAAATTTCATAATTTCAACTAAATGCAAAACACGCCCAGGCAAGAACTTATCAAAGCAAAAACAAAAACACGCAACACAGCAGAAGCCAATTCTCTGTGCGCTAGAACAGGCCAAACAGGCAAAGTGATTGAGTGCGAGAGCGAGCGAGAAAGCGACGAACGCGGCGCCCAAAAGGGAGCTGAGTGGGCTACGTGCGCTTTGTCCTCCTATTCCTCCCTCTCCAATGCTTCTCTCTCAAACAGCGCACACGGTTTTGTTTATCGTTCGTCTTTCGGCCGGTTCGTCGTTTGGTCGGTCGTTTGGTCGCTTCGTCGTTTAGTCACTTCGTACTCCCCAACATGGCCGACCTGACTGCGCTGCGCGCCGCAGGCTTCATTAGGCAGCGTGATTCCTTTTTCATTTGTATTTATGCATGTATTTGCTCTGTTCGTCCCTTTTGTTTGTCGACGACGCCCCTTTTATGGGAATTTCTCTTAGCGAGTGTGAGTGCGTGTGTGTGACAGACTGTGTGTATTTGTGTGAGTGTGTTCGCGTACTTTAAATTCGTAATAATAAAAACTCAATGAGCCGTCATTTGCTTGTCACCGCCGCTCACACACATATACACACACATAGCAAATAGCAACGGGGGAAATATTTAATTCCCTAAATACTTAAAAAGCAAACTTCCCACGTTTAATGAGCGCGACAAGCAACAAAAATACGAAACGCAACAATTTAAATCATCAGCCATAAATCTGAAAATGGCAATTTTTTTGACATGTTTTTAGCATGTTTATACATATTTATGGGCAAATTGCTGCGCAGCCGCCTGACGATTTCTAATCGCTTCAGCGGGCTGCCCGGGTGTGCCGGGAGGTCAGATCAAACAAAAAACCCATTTAATTACAAATCGGCTTAAATTGAAACACCTTAATTGGCATTAACTTGAGGCAAGAGAGAAAAAAAATCAAAAACGAAAAAAAAAGAAACATGCGCCCCGCAGCAACGGCAACAGCAGCAGCAGCAGCAAGCGGCAATTAATCAAACTGGAAATCAATTTACTCTCTTGCCCGCTCTCGCTCTGCCACACGCAGCCAACTATCTCGCTTCCACGCACAACAGCGAAACGTGAGGCGGCGGGGGGCCGTCTTTTGGGATTTATAGCATGCCACATTAAACAAATATACACATGTACACACACACACACACACACATACATTCATACACACAGAGAGACGTTCACTCATATATTCATACATACTCACACACATGCATATGTATGTATAAGAAGTGTTTGGTTAGGTTTGCTTACTTGCCTTTTTATAAATCCAAAATAATCGCAATTTCTGCTGTTGATATGCTCGTTCCTGCTTCATAGACGACAGCATGCAGCCGCTGTTGTTGTTGTTGTTGCCGTTCTTGTTGTTTTCAGTTGTTGGCGGCGACGGCAGTGAGCGACGTTAGGGGAGGAGAGACGCAGAATGGTGAGTAGTAGTGGATGGGTGAGAGTGGAGTATGAGAGAGAATGGTGGGGAGCAAGGTGCGAACGAGGATTTTCGTTGCCTGCTGGCTCTGGCTTGCTCGCGCAGCGACCCTTGCACTCGCGTGCGACAGAGAGCGACTGAGTGAGAGAGTGCGGCCCGCAAAGTGAGCAGCGGTTTTTAGGTAGTAATAATCCACAAAAGAAACGCCGACGAAGGCGTTGTTGTTGGTGCTGCTGCTGCTGCACACAGGAAATGTAAATCCACAAATTTTCGTTGTTGTAGGCAGAGCTTTCCTTTTTCACGTCGTTGTTGTTGTATCCAATCTCAAGAATTATTTGCCATTTATATAAGAGCAAGAGCGAGAAGGGTACAGATTGCGCACACTCTTTTAATTTTTTTTTTTCTGTTATTACTTTTTTTATTTGACAAATATGCTTCTGGCAAATTTTCTTGGTTGTTTTTTTCACTGCATGAACTTTTATATGAGGTTAGTTGTTTTCTTTTTTATTTCTTCTTCTACAAATAATACAAAAACGGCACTTTGTGTGAGAGCGAGAGCGCGCGAACGGCGAAGCTGTGTGTGCGAGTGTGTGAGTATGTTTGGAGCGCGCGCACACACACACACACAGGCATACACAATTGAAGTAAAAAATACACGGGGGAGTTAGTTGTACAACGAAATGACCGACCAAACGACCGACCGACGGACCGAACGACAAATAGACGGAGCGACCGACCGACTTGACGCACGCGCGCAGACGTCACAATTAGTGAGAGCGACTAAGCGACCAGCGACGAACGTTTGTCGGCGTTCTTTTACCGCAATGTTTGTGCGAAACATAAAAAACTCGCATATTCACACACACACAACTATACAAAATGTACGCATACATGTATATGCATCGCATTTACAAACACACAAACATTTGCCTTAACGCCAACAACTTCGCTGCGCGATGCTTCTGCTGCCCAACATTGTTGCTATAACCGAAAAAAAATAAAAAACTGTCGCTCACTGCAGCCATTAAAAGCAAGAGCGACAGAGAGCAGCTGAGAGCGAGAGCAAGAGCAAGAGCAATGCACACATACATATGCACAGTTCATGTGAGAGAAGACGACGACGACCACGACGTCGACAAGCGCGCTGTATAGAAATTTTATTCCGGTATTATACGGCTGCTGTGGTTGTTGTTTTTGTTGTTGGTGGCAACATATTGCCACTGCCTTTTTGGCCGTTTTACTACTATTGCGGCGACTGCTTACTACTTTTTTGTTTGCATCAGTATTCGTGTATAGTAGTGTATGTATATATGTATATGTATGAATGTAGTTGTAGCTTTGCTTGTGTCAGTCAGCGACTGCTGATGATGATTACGCTGCTCTTTTCACACATATACAAATTTATATATATATATATATATAAATATATACACACACATACGCACGCACGCATAACAGTCAAGCCCAAGTGGGTAATTTGTTTTATGAGTAGCGGCGGCAAAAAGCACTTGTGTATTGTTGCTGTTGTTGTTGCTTTTGCTGTTTCTTGTGAATGACAGACAGCCAACGAGTAATAATTTTTAATGCGTTTTTGGCATTTCTACACTGCTGCTGGTTAATTGCTTAAAACACTCATGCACACAAACAGACAAACACTCACACACGAATACACCGAGAAACACAAGACGCGTCGCGGCGAACACGAAGAGAAGTTGGCATAGACGCAAGACATTTTTTTTTAACACTTTTTGCTATTGTGTTGTTTGAATAAATTAATACTCAAATACACGCACATACACACACACATGAGCACTATTATTTGTATAAATTATTGTGAGGCATGAAATATGATTTACTACCTTTGCCTATTTGCTCATGGAAATCGTATGGTTTAGCACACAATTTATGCTAAAAATGTTGGATTGTTTTTTTATATTTTTTTTTTTGTTATTTCTCATAGAACTTTTCGCCTAGTTTGCGTCGACAGTGTTTCATCCGTACTGTCCGCCACGAAGGAGCAACGCGTACAAAAAGCGCATAAATTGAGCGGCTCTCGCTGGCAACACAGCGGCGCGCAAGCCAGGGTTGTCAACCAAAGTCTTCAAGTAAACAATCCAACCAACTGGCAACAAAAACCACGAACTTTCAAACTGCTGTAATCTAACTATTTTTTAAGGTATTATAAATATGATCGTATTGTCTAAAATTTAGTGTATAACTTAACTTGACTAATTATTGGGTTTTCCCGCTTGTGAGTCGACAACTCTGCGGCATTTGCACACGCATGCCGCACACGAAAGCATTCCCATACATATACACGTCGCACTCTCTGAGAGGAATTTCTTTAATGGCGGCGTTTTTGCTGTGCGCTCAGTCTCTGGGCGCTCTCGTTCTCGCTCGCGCTCAACGACAGTGCCACTGACTGCTGCTGACGCCATGTTGCGCAGTGCTGCTCTATGTTTATCTCTTTTCATTTTGTTTACTGTGACGTCGTGTGGTCTCACTTGCCAGCATTGCTGGTGCTCCTTTTGTAGAGTTTCTTATTGGCAACATTAGGTTGGGACAACCAGACCAATACGACTCCAATAAGAAGTATGCATTCGAAAATGAAGACATATGTACATATATAACAAATAGTTGTTTATTTTTGTGTTGTATTGATTTAAGCAAAACAAACCACATTTAATTTAATCAAATAATTAAAAATTCTTTTCATATGGACGAAACTAGTTGCTCTCTTGAGCATACAGGGTATTTGGTATTTCATACGATTGTAATTACTCATATCTGCCTTAGCAAATTGTTTTTGGTTGAAGAAGAGAGCGCGCGGCAGAGCTGGCGACGTCCTCGTTGTGAATGTGCGTGCGGATTGATTACTGATTGGCATGTCGTTTGGCTGTTGCCGTTTCAACGACGCGACGTCGACGACGAAGCCGACAGCGCAGTTAGCGGCTACTATTTATTTTTTGTTCTGCTGTTTCGGTTACCTCTGCTGTTTCTTGTTATGGTTGTTGTTGTTGCTCGAGCATATAATGACATAATGAGATTTATTAGGCGCAAAATAAAGCCATAATGTTCCGTTTGACCTTTGTGTAACTTTGACTGCCTTAATATTGTTTTCCTTTCACAGGACACGTGCTCTAGCTTATTACATATCGGATGACACATTCTAAAGCTTTGCTGAATTTGACACGAATCACTCATCAATGTTGTCGTTATTGTTGTTCTTATTGTTGTTGTTGATTTTGTTTCTCATTTTAAATTCGCCTTTGCTGCCATTGAGGCAAAAAGGCAATTAAACGTTGTCTGTCGTTGCCTTCGTCCTTTCTCAGCGTCTCTTTTTCGTTTCGCCTCCTTCTTTTTTTTTGCCTCTTATGTCCCATTTGTGTGCCGAAAAAAACTTGTTTGTGCTTCAACCTAATATACTGTGGAGCCCATCCGCCTCTGCTTCTCCTCTCCTTGCTATTTGTTTTCTATTGGCATTCGTGCACGCTCTTTCAATTTTATTGCTGTGATTCTGATTCTAGTTGGATTTGACTACGCATACACACACATTGTATACACACGCACACATGCTGGCACATGCATTTGTGTATTTTTGTATGCTTCTGGGAATTGATATCCTTGTGCGCTTTTTGCTAAAGTTCAAATATTTTTCATTTTATTGCTTGCCATCTCATTCAACTCGCTCGCTCTGTCTCTAGCTGTCTCTTGCTTTCGAACGCGCACGGCAATATTTCAAATCCCGGCCAGCTCATAGGCAAAATGTTTGCTGTCACTTTGAACTCCTCCCCATGGCCGCCCACTTAACGGCTCAGTGCGTTGCCCAGCAAAGGGACCTCAATTTGGCCAAAAAGGCTTTGTGCGTCTGTACAGTTTTGCGGAAAACTGTATATAATTCATACTATAAAGCGGCTTTGTTGCCACAAAATGTTGCACATCGTTTTCGATTCAGCTCCCCCTTTTAGCCGCCCTGTGAGTCCCCTTCTGATTATGTAATTATGAGAAATTTGTGCGAATGCTAATGAAGCCATTAATATTTTATGCGCCATTTAAACAGAGCGCAGCGTCAGCCACAAGGACCTTGTAATGGTGCAAAGGAGCACACAGCATGAATAATAAACAAGATACACTCACACACACATACAATCGCAAAAACTGGCAAAAGGCGCAACAACAACCACTGAGGTCCAAGTTGCCATTTGCAAATACAACAATTGGACAGTCAAACAGAAGAAGAGCGGGAGAGATGAAGAGATAAAGAGAGATACGGTTAGTCAGTCATACATCCTTGGCTGCCTACTTGGTGGCAGAGCTATGCCAGCGGGCTTAATGTGATTTTCAAGTAGTCACACACATACACAATACATATATTCACACTCTACACACACAGCCGCACTCATGCACAGCAAAGACTACATCATACAGTCAAGTCCACATCGTGAATTTAATTAAGAGCACAAGCTGTACTGTGCGAAGAGCAAAAAAATAAGAGTAAGAGAAGCAGTGAGAGTGCATTAGTGCTTGAAGTTTTATAAGAAACATAATTTGTAAAGATTTTTGTAATTTATTTTTTGTATGTCATAAAACTATGTTCAGTATTTTTTTTTACGTATATTTATGAATGTTTTTAATAAAGAAATAACATTGCTGTATATCTATATATGTTATGAATTTTTTATGTTACTCTAATTTGTATATTTAATTTTCAACCAATACTAATTCAATCAAACTTTTTGTGTAAGCGCACTTGTTCGCTCCAATGAGTTTCCACTGTGCACATAAGCCAAAGTCATGCATACGCACACACACAAATACTCACACACAGTAGCTTGAGAGCTTTGCATATTTGTGCTTTGGCTTGTCGGCTGCGTCTGTGTTTGTGTCGGCGCTGCAAGCGTATAAATATTTATGCCAACATATTCTAGTCGCATGGCTATCCAAACAACACCCGCAGCAGTCACACAGACACACACACACACACACATAAATATACCTGCCACACGATGTTTTGGCTGTCCAGCTAATGCTAATAGAAATGGAATTGCCAGCTGGCAAAGCTACGTAAATACACACTCAACTACACTCAAACATACACTCAACACACGCACACACACACACACACACACATAAAGTCGAGCAAATGAAAAGCATTTTCAAGTTGTCAGCTTCCATGGGCCAAAACTGAATTTTGTACATTTTGTTGCAAAATATGATTTCATTGTGCTTAAATTGAATTAAACTTTTTTTTTATATTTTTTTCTTCATCTTTTTGGTATTTTTGGAGTGTTGCGTTTGCCAGTCGCACGTTCTGGCGTTTTTATGCTCTGTCTCACTCGCACGCTCGCCGTTTAGCCAAAAAAGCAGACTACAGCGTAAGTCGCAGCTGCTCTGCGCCTTGCCGTCCTGCGTGTGTGTGTGTGGGTGTGTGTGCTGTCTCTCTCTTTCTCGCTCTCACTCGTGCTAGCATAGATTTTGTCTTTTCTTTTATTTTTTGTATTTTTGTGCCTTCGGTAGCGGAAGCGGATATTTTCAACGCGCCATTGTTATTTTTTGAGTGCGGGAAATTGCTGGGCGCCTCGGTCTCATCTCTTGCCTGACGTTCAACAAAGCACACGGCGCCCTTTTTGCAGGCGCTTCAAGTTTTATTGAAGAGTGGGAGTAGGAGTGTAAGAGGGAGACGGGTGAAGAGTATGGGCGCACGTGTACGTGTAACAGAATGTCTGCCTGTGTATGTGTGTGTGTGTGTGTTTGTGTGTGTGTGTGTAGGTCTCTCATCCGCTTCATGCTTATCATTGTATTCAGCTTCGCTCTTGTCGTCGCAGTCGCTGCTGGCGTTGCTGCTGCTGCTGCTGCTGCTGCTGCCTTGTCGACAGCTTTGTTTGTGTTGTAAATATAATTTTACGACTCTGCCTGCCCCACTGCTTCGCTTGGTTTGGCCTGGCTTGGCTTGGCTTGCCAGTCAGTCTGTCTGTCCGTCTGTCTGTCTGTCTGACTGACAGTTGGGCGTTCTGTTTGTCTGTCTATTTGTCGTTTCTCTCGGTAAGTCCTTTTTGCCTCACATTCACGCACAGTCAACTTCACAGTGGCGCTGTCGCTTTTTGTCTGCCGCCCTTTTTCTCCCCCACTTAACATTTTATTAAGCGAAAATGCTTGTGCCGTAAAATGCGCGCTTACATGTTCAGCTCAGTTCGTCCTGCTCTGCACTGCTCTCGCCCCCTTGCTGCCGACACACCCATTCCACCCGTCTCTTTCTGCCCCTCGGGCTCGAACAGTTACAGTCATCTGCAGGCCGAGCCCTTGAGGGTGGGAGGCCAGCCAGCTTTTTGGGTGCTGCGTATGCGAATGGTTGGATGAGTGAGAGAGAGAGAGTATGTGTGTGTGTGTGTGACAGAGTGTGAGAGGGAGAGTGTAAAGGCAACGGAGTCATCGTCATTTTCATTTCCTGTGGTCGTATTTATGCTTTTATTTGAATTGATTTTATTTCGTTGCGTTTTATCTGCCCAGCTGCTGGATGAGGATATGGCGTGAGCTTGTTATGACTATAAATGTGTCTGTGTGCGTGTGCGTGTGTGCGTGCGTGTGTGTGTCGCTGCTGTCTGCCATGTAGTTAATACGTTGATTTCATTTTTATGATCCCTTTTGCCTTGCCACTTTAATGTTATTTTTATTATGATGTTCGCCGCTTTCTGTTTTGTTGCTGTTCGCCTGTGTGTGTGGTGTGTGTGTGTGTTTTACCGTACGAAAAGGACCGTTCATTACATAATGAGTTCACTTGTGTTATTGCCCAGCTTGTAATTATTCAACAAATTAATTTCATTATTTGTGCAGGCTCGAATTTCGTTCTTTTTTGTTGTGTTTTGTTTTTTTAATTTGATCGCAAATACCAATATGGCTTTAATTGGATTAATTAAGTGCCTAAAGTGGTTTATGACAGTTATTCGCATTGATATCTAATTATTTGTGGAGTAGTTCGTGAGAGGCAGAGTGATTGCAATTGAGCTGTTAAAGGATATTTTTGTAGACTAAATATTTGTGATTATTTTGTGTTTATTTTTACAATGCATGTCAAAGTACATTGTAAGCTTAATCTACCTTAAGCCTAATGGCTTTAAAGCTAGAGCTCTCTGGATACTTGTTTCCCTATCAATTTTTACAATGCATGTTAAAGTGTCTGGCAAGTTCGCTGTAACATACCACAGACTTAGCACTTGCAGCAGACTTGACCTGGACAGTGATTAGTCAACAATGAACGCGTGCGTTTAAAAGCTCTGCTTTAGCCTCCAGCTAAACTGCCTGGCAACTTAATTCGATGCCCTAGCTGCAAGCTCTCGTTGCATTGGCATTGGATTTGATCCTAAGCGATTTCAATTGCTTGCACCACTTGACATTGACATTAATTAGTGAATGCCGAACAAGTAGGTTGCAACTCGATGCTGTTGCTGCTGCTGCTGCTGCTGCTGTTGCCGTTGCCATTTGTGGTACAGGTTTGACTTAATTGCTGGCCGTGTCTTCGTGGTGCTGCATGTCCACTCGACGCATTTCACGCTGACAACGGTAGCCAGAATGTTGCAAAGACTTAATGGCATTGCCTGTACGCATAAAATCAACAATTACGCAGCAGAAAGCGCTGTACGAGGCAAACAGGAACAGAACTTGCCACATCATGTTGCAGCAGACAGACGGGCAGCGCTAAGTGAGCGCAACTGGAGAGTGCAGACGAGCCACTTAATATACGATGCGATGCCACAGCCGGCTGCTTGCGGCAAGTTGTTTGGCCTGCACTGATTCTGATTGCTGGCAAATAACTTGGCAACTTTAAAGCCAGCAGCGGCAGCAGCAGTGGCAGCGGCAGAGGAGCATTGGAGCTGCCCGCCAGCAGCCAACTAGTTAACGTCACTTGAGCTAAAAACTTCTTCTTGGTGTTGTTGTTGTTGTTGCCAGTTTACTGTTTATGTTGCACGCCATTGTTTTATGTGACTCGAGTCGCCTCCAGTTGAGCGTGCAGCGAATTTTTGATGCGGTGCCAGCTGATAGCAGCTCAAAGAGTCTTATGTAGAATTTTGGTGGCTAGTAAAGCAAAGCTTTACGACAGCTTATTGAACTAAAAGCTGCAAGGAAACTTTTTCTGTTGTTGTGGAAAGCTTTCAGATAAAATAATGAACTTTATATAAAAGCATGAACTTATTCACTAGAATAAAGAGAAGTTTTAAATTTTTGAGTACTTTACTAACTAGCAATGGAAACTTAAAGCAATTACATGCACTAACGGCCAAATTAATAGGTTTGAATTTTGTTTGTATATGGAACTTTGAGCTTTTGTGAGCTTTTATCTTGAAATTATCATTTATAAGCTTACGATTGACGCAATTTATCCTTCTGAGAGCTTCTCTGTGACTCCTTTGTGATAACTATCAATAATTTATTTATTCTCTTATTAGCTTCTCTGTGACTTTTTTGTGATAACTATCTTTAATTTATTTATTCTCTTATTATTAATTATTAAGCTGAGATTCTGCTTCATCTACTTTCAGGAATATCAGGCAAAGTATTATGCTTATAGCAAATAAAGGCTGTAAATTACATAAATAAGCTCATTAGGAGCTAAGCTATAGAATTTTGTTCTCTACTAAATATAAGTTAAACTATGAAAGACTCATTACCTTGTTTTTTCGTAAGTTTTAGTTAAATTAAACTTGTATCAATTAAAGTCAGCTTTTAATGTGCTTTCATGTTATTCAGAGCTTATGAAAGCTACTATTCGTAGAGCCTGCCGGCTTGCATGTGTTTTCACAACTTTCCAAAAAGCTCTATCAACAAATAAAACTTGTTAAATGCACTTCAGCTAAACTTTAAATGGGCGCATTGTTATGCGCCGAGCGTGATAACAGACTGAATAAGTGAAGGCAAAAGGTTAACCAGCCACTGACCATAAACTCATTCTCACTCACACACACACACACACACACAACAACAACAACTACTACCTTTTGTATACCACTCTGGCCCCACTAATCCAGTGCAAATTATCTGGCTAGGAATGTTTTTGGGCAACTTTTCTGGCCATTTCGTTGCCTACTTGAAGGCGCTCGCCCGAGACGCAAAAAGTTTGCCGAGCGAAAGCAAAGAGAAAAGCAAATCAACTTTTCTGCTGCTGTTAAAGTTGATGCGATTATGATTTTCAATTTTCAGTAGTCGGCAGCAAGACAGAAAAATGCGAACCGCATCAGGAGCCAAAACCCACAAACAACCACAAGGCGAAAGCCAAAACCAAAAGCTATAGAAAATTGCTGAACAGAGCAAAGTGGGTAAAGGGGAGGGGGGCTGGGTCAGAGAGTCGCCGGCAGGAGGTGGGCGGGCGGCGGGCAGCAGTAGCCAAGGCAGCTACGGCCAGTGGCCCTGCGGCGCTTAACAATAAATTGAGTTTTGCTAGCCTGGTCAGGCAGCAATGGCAGCTGTTTCACAGCAGCCAACAGGAGCTGAAGCTCCACTAAATCCCCCAGCACAAAACTTTTATACATATCAAAATATATAGTATATATGTATGTGTGCTGGACAGACAGCGTAAGTGGCAGATATATCTGTATGTACATATGTATGTACATTAAGCATATGTAATTTGTAAGTGTGCTTCACAGTGGGCTTAGTTATAGACCCAATAATTTGGCTAATGTGCATGGTAAATAGGGGAATTATCTATTAGGAAACTATTAGCCTAGTGACAATTGAAGAGAGGGAGAGAGAGGGAGAAAGGGAGAGAGAGGGAGAGAGAGAGAGAGGAAGAGAGAGAGGGAGAGAGAGAGAGAGAGAGAGAGAGAGAGAGAGAGAGAGAGAGAGAGAGAGAGAGGAAGATAGAGAGGGAGAGAGAGAGGGAGAAAGAGAGAGAGGGAGAGAGAGAGGGAGAGAGAGGGAGACAGAGAGAGAGAGGGAGAGTGAGAGAGAGAGGAAGAGAGAGATATTATCTGATATGAATAAAAGCAAGAGAGGGAGAGAGAGGGAGAGACAGAGAGATATTATCTGATATGAATATAAGCAAGTTCTTTATATTCATATTCTGATAACTCTAAGAATTCTTTAGAAAACTAAAGAAAAAAAAAACATTTATGCAAGACTTAACTTTTATCTAGATAATATGAACAATAAATAGTATATAAAGTATATATATATTACTTTATTACACAATATTCATAACATATTCGACCTGCTCTCGCTTTCAGATTCGACTTTTCCCTGCTCTCAAACTAAAACGAAACACGGAAAAAAAGTTTTCTTGCCTCTCCATGAAGTTACATTTATTTCTATAAAATATTCATGGCTAAACATTGTCTATATTTTCTCATTTGTCAACCACTGTTCCACTGTGAGATCTGCCAAAAAACTGTGCAGAGAAATTGTCATAAAAGCTGATTTGTGCTCTCACGACAACTGCGAAAACATTTTGTTCACATATTTGATTTGATTTATACAAAAGTTGCACGTTTTTTTGTATATGTATATATAAATATATAATATTTGATATGCCCGCAGGACACACACCCACACACACACACACTGTGATGTAATATAAGCTGCAGCTGCGGAGTATCCGCCCAGTTTTGCCGCGTTTACTTTTCATTCCTGTTCAAATTATATTGTTGACCATCAACAACAACAGTGTTTGGCCTCTGCCCACACACAGGCACACACACACACACACACACAGTCGCTATGTTGTGTTGTCCTTCCTCATCTGGCTCTCCCTCTCTCTCTCTCTCTCTCTCCCTCCCTCTGTCGGCGCTGGCTTTTTGTTTCGCATTTGCCTCGTTGATTTTTGCACAGTTTTGTTTGACTGACAGCGACACCAGCGAGATATACATATATATATATATATATATATATATATATATATATATATATATATATATA
>NW_022045866.1:1362219-1401780 GCF_001654015.2 Drosophila navojoa
ATAAAATATGAAATATAAAATATAAAATATAAAATATAAAATATAAAATATAAGACATAAAATATATAATTTAAAATGTAAAAATAAAAAAACTATAAAAGATAAAATATTAAATATTAAATATATAAAAAATTAAATAAAATGTAAATATAAAATATATATGTTATTCTATATTCTCATGTTAACTAAATCCAAATGTGGCTTACAACAACTAAGCGCCTTTTCGCCCATAAAAATGTATTTTATGGGAATAGTGTTTCGCTTCTATCGAAGCTTTTCCATTTAAGCCGCTTTTCATGGAAAGTCCTTAACAACCAAACATGCAAAAAAAAAAGGTAAAAAAAAAGGTGGAAAACCAATTCAATTCAAATAGAGAGAGAGGGAGACAGAGAGATACGTAGATAGACAGAGAGTGAGTGAGATATTTCAAAGAGCGCCTAAAAGCATGCTACAATAAATTGATACAGCCAGCGAAGCAAAAAAGGAAAAAGTCGCAACAAAGTTCGCTCGTACAAGGGGAAATGCAAAAAAAAAAGAGAAAAAAAAATGAACACGTCGCAAACGAATCTGGCCAAGCAGAAAGCTTGACAACAAACCCAACATCCAGGTGGACGCTGTGGGCGATGGGCGATGGGTGGAGAGCGATGGGCGTGGCCGGCAGCGAGACGAATGTCCAAAGTAAAAGTTGAAATTAAACCAATTAGTTTGCCTGCGTCAACCCGGTCTGGCCTCGCACTCCTTGCCAAGACGCAGGGACGACGTCTGGTGGGCGTGGCAGGCAGGCTAAGGCAACGGCAGCACTGCTCAGTCAGGCATTTAGGCAGGCAGCCAGCTCGGCCCGCACACCTGACGCTGCCAGCCCGAACTCCAAACTTCCGACACGCGACACCCGGCGTGTCCCGGCGTATCCTAGCGTATCCCGGAGTTCCGAGTCCTAGCTGACGGCGTCATAAATTAATTATGATTTAACAACTTCAGCATGCACGACACGGCAAAAACTTTGCGCTTTTCAAGCGTCTCCTGTTTTTTTGTAATAAAAAAAAGCAAGATTTTTTATTTTTATTTTTATTTTTTTTTAATTTTAATGAGCGCAAAAAGTTAAGAAAAGTTTTTCAAAAAGCTGACTTAATAGGAGCGAAGCAAGGATGAAATTTGATAAATATATTCAAATCCTTTCCTAAATTAAGCACAAAATAAAGTATCATAAGCTGCGGTGCGTTCGTTTCGGTGGTTATTTACTTCAGTGGCTGCCTGCCCGCACCGCTCTTGATCTCCTCGAAGGCCTTCAGCCAGAGCTTGTCGAACTGCTTGGGCAGCTTGGCGCGCACCATCTCAGCCATTTGGCGGGCGCCGCGCAGATTCGCGGACTCGTAGTACGGTATATCGGAGATTCGTGTCAGCCAGTCGCTCAATTTGGGATACTTGGCCGCCTCGACGGGCGCATAGCTCAGGTGCAGAGTGCTGAGGGTCGCGACGATGCTAAAGTCCGCTATGGTCAGCAGTTGTCCGGCCAAATAGTTGCGTCCGTCCAGAAACTGCTCGAGCAGATCGTAGGCCTTGTGCAGCTGCTCGATCAAGGCGTTTGGCAGCTCCGTCACCTCCTCCTGGAAGATCAGGTGCTGCAGCTGCTTGAAGAGCACAAACAAAATGCCCGAATCGAAGTGCAATCGCTGGTCCACCAGGGCGCGCTTCAGCGGATCGCGTGGATACAGGACATCGGTGAAGGCATATTTGCCAACCAGATAGCCCATGATGGCATGCGAGTCCCAGATGCACGCATCGTTATCCTGCAGCACCGGCACCGTGCGCTGCGGATTCTTGCGCACAAAATACGGCTCCAGGTGCTCCCCGGCAAACAGATCCAAGTGCCAGAACTCGTGCTCCAGCTCCAGGGCGCGCAACGTGAGCAGCACAGCGCGCACGCCCGGACTCAGCTCAGTGCCGAACAGGACGAGCACCATGATGCGGATTATAAATATATATGGATAGATATATAGTATATCGACTAAACTATATCTAGTCTAACTGCCCAGCAGCTACTGCGCCGCCTAAGTTTCCACAGCCACACAGACAGCTGCCATCAGGCAGTGCATGATTTAAGTCTGCAGATAAGATTAGATAATACAAGCAACTAATTATTCGTAAGACGAGCGAAAATAATCTAAAGACGTCATAATGCTGCAAGTTTAAGGCGTTTTATTTTTTATTTTCAGAGCTTATCTCTTGCCTCAATGTTTACCCATGTGTCAGTGGGCTAAAACTAAATTAATCTGATGTATATGAGTATATACACACATACATATATATTTATATATATATAGTATTTATTCTATATCAATTGTATATATAATATACATATATTCACATGAGACCACATAAATGATTCAAATTGTGGGCAACAGTTTGCGTGTGGCTGAAATGCATAAATTATTTAAATTAATCGAAATGAAATAGCTGTAAAATCAATTTTAATAGCCATAGATACCCTGTAATTGAGCAGCAGCAGCTGCAGGTGCGTTTGATTTTAGATTTTGTAGATTTTATTAGAGATAATTGCATAAAATAAATTTATATAAATTTTTAACATAGTTTATAATAAATTTGTAGTAAAGAATAAATACAAAATCTATAAATATTATTAATTTTTTTTTTTATAATTTTTCTTGGATTTAATAATTTTACTGCAATCATTAATTTGACTTTTATGTGTATGTGTTTGATATATGTATATATGAAAAGTAATTAAATATAATTAAACGTTCATTTTTTTTTTTTTTTTAAAGGTTTTTTTCTATTCTATAATATAGTTTTAAAATATTTACAATAAAAATGTATTTTTTTTTTTTTTCATATTTAATTAAATAGTATTTAGCCGATTAAAATTGTTAAAACGTAGTCAATAAAAGCACTTTTACTTAATTTGATATACTATCTGAAAAAAAAGTCGCCCCCAATGTAAAGTATATGTGTGCATATTTAATTATCCTTTGTTTTCCATTGTGTTCAGTTTGTTGGGCTAATGGCTCTCAGCTCTTCCTCTTGCAGCTGGTTAAATACACCGAGCACCTACGTGGCCCTCAACACAGACCACATTTCCCAAGCTCCCCGTCACTATATAAGGTCCTGTCGATTAGGACCTGGCTGTTAGTCACCCTCTGTCAATCAACGCGGAAGTATGGTCAAACTTTTAATCTATGGCTTGGAGGCAAGTCCACCCACGCGCGCCTGTTTGCTGGCACTCAAGGCGCTGGAGTTGCCCTATGAACTGGTGCACGTTAATTTGCTTAATGGAGAGCATTTGACACCCGAGTTTCTGGAAAAGAATCCTCAGCATACGGTGCCAATGCTGGAGGATGACGAGGGTTGCATTTGGGACTCGCATGCCATAATGACTTATCTGGTGTGTAAATATGGCAAGGACGATGCACTGTATCCACTGGATCACCATCAGCGCGCCATTGTGGACCAACGGCTGCATTTCGATTCGGGTCTCATGTTCACTGGCGCCTTGCGCCCGATAACAAGAGGTATTCTCATGCTGGGAGAAACTGTCGTCGAACAGTCTAGAATCGAAGCCGTTGCTGAAATCTACGATCTGGTGGAACTATTTTTGGGTGATAACGATTATGTGGCTGGCAACGAGCTGACCTTAGCTGACTTTAGCTTTGTGTCGTCAATCAGCTGTCTGTGGATCTACCTGCCAATAGATGCAGCCAAATATCCCAGAATCTCAGCCTGGGTGCAACGTATGAAGGAGCTGCCCTACTACGAGGAGGCCAATGGCATAGGAGCGGCTCAACTGGAAACAATACTTAAATCGAAAAATTTCACCATTGCAGCTTAGAATGCATTTTATTTAAATAGATTACTAAATTAACACACATATGCATACATACGTAATTGAAGAGCACCTTATACGTTCATTCTCTTTATTGTGAAATATTTGTTTACCAAAATGCCATGGAAAGTGCGCAGTCATGACCAGTCAGCGTATTGAAGAGAGCGCGATCACAGTTACAATTCCAATTTCTAACACAAAGAGCGAAAACCAACAACAATTCGACGGTGAGAGAATAAGTGAGAGTGCTAGATGCGCTGACGAGCTTTTAGCAAACTGTGATTTCTAAAAATAACGAAGAGAGAGCATTGGCTAAACAAAGTTCAATTAGCAAACTTCTAAGCACCACACATGCATACTTAAGTTCTATGTATTTGTACGTTAACATTCAAATAAAATAAACATTAGTTAATTTTACGCTGCCTTACTTTTCCCATCTTCCTTCTTCATATGAGTAATTAATTAAAATTGCATTAGCATTTATTTTTAATGGCGTTAGAAATCAATGCAAACGTACTCAATTTCCTTGTGTATGTACATATGTGTATATGCATGTGTGCGTGAGGGCTTGCGTGCAGTAGCAGCAGTGATTGGGAGAGTTAAAAAGTTAAAGAGCGTGGGAAGTTAACAGCCGTTACGTTTACTCTGAACACGTATGGGAATTTGGCGAACATGTTCGACTCTCGTCAGGGTCGAGTGTATATAAAAGCAACGACACCCACCCGTTGGCCGGTCAGTTATCATTCAGACGCCGAACGCAATACACGGATATATCGTCAATATGGTGAAGCCTATTCTCTATGGTATTGATGCCAGCCCGCCAGTGCGTGCCGTCAAATTGACGCTGGCTGCGCTGCAGCTGCCCTACGACTACAAAATCGTCAATGTGCTGAATAAGGAGCAGCATTCAGAGGAATATCTGAAGAAGAATCCGCAGCATACGGTGCCACTGCTGGAGGATGGCGATGCAAACATAGCCGACTCTCATGCCATAATGGCGTATCTGGTGAGCAAATACGGCAAGGATGACTCACTATATCCCAAGGATCTGGTGAAGCGCGCTCTCGTCGATAATCGCATGTATTTCGAGTCAGGCGTCGTATTCGCCCATGCCCTGCGCAGCCTCACCAAAATGGTGCTCTTCCTCGGCAAGACGGAGATTCCGCAGGAGCGCATTGATGCGATTACCGAGGCATACGATTTTGTCGAAGCTTTCCTCAAGGATCAGACCTACGTAGCTGGCAATCAGCTGACCATTGCCGACTTCAGTCTCATCTCATCTATTAGCTCTCTGGTGGCCTATGTGCCGGTCGATGCCGCCAAATATCCCAAGCTGAGCGCTTGGATCAAGCGATTGGAGCAGTTGCCCTATTATGCGGAAAATAGCACAGGTGCACAGCAATTTGTCGCTGCTGTCAAAAGTAAGCCATTCACAGTAGTTGCCTAAGTGTTATCAGTTCTCTCATAAGCTCTTTTGTAATAAATGTTTTGTTATATCTAATCATCGATAATCTTTGCTGTTTATGCTTTTATAAAAAAATCCCACTGCGCAGGGGACTTAAAAAAAAGAGAGAGCAACGCCGAGGGCAATATAAAGAGAGAGAGAGAGAAGTGCCAATGCGGCCAAATAAAATTGCCAGTTGTTTATTTGCTCTCTCTTTATTTTGCTGTTGGTGTATTTTTTGATTCCTCTCTTTGCTTAAATACTAAATCATAACAGAATACTTTAAATAATTTAGCATGTTTACTCTTTGGGTTTTTTATGGAAATTTTTTAAGAGATGGAAATTTAGAATATTATGTACATATTTAGTTGTTGCCTTCTTCGCTTTGTCAGACGATTCGTTTCTCTTATTTTTATGATTTTTGACAACATTGAGCGAAAATTCCTCTTAGTCTGCTAGTAATAGTTCAGCTTGCGAGCCGGCAGCATGGTTAATCTGACGCTCTACGGTTTGGATCCCAGTCCGCCAACGCGTGCTGTCAAAATGACGCTGGCGGCCCTACAATTAGCATATAAATATGTTAATGTTAATGTGCTAAAAGGAGAGCAGCATTCGCCGGCTTATCTGCAGAAGAATCCACAGCACACGGTACCCATGCTAGAGGATGGGCCAGCTCGTTTCTGGGACTCGCATGCCATAATGGCCTATTTGGTGCGTAAATATGCCAAGGATGATTCATTGTATCCCAAGGATTTCTACAAGCGTGCCTTGGTGGATCAACGATTGCACTTTGAGTCGGGCGTGGTGTTTGCACACGCTCTGATAAGCATAACGCGGATGGTTCTCTTCCTAGGCCAGACAAAGGTGCCCAAAGAGCGCATTCAGGCAATTGTCGAGGCTTACGATTTTGTCGAAGCCTTTCTCAAGGATCAGGAATACATTGCCGGCGATCAGCTGACCATTGCAGACTTTAGTCTCATCTCCTCCATAAGCTCAATGGTTGCATACGTTGAAATCGATCCCGTTAAATATCCCAAACTAAGAGCTTGGATGCGTCGCATGGAACAGCTGCCAGTTTATGCAGAGAATTCGCTAGGAGCGCGTCTCTTTATAGCTTCAGTGAAGAAGGCAAAGTTCACAGTGGCCGAATAAGAGGAGAGAAGAGAACAGAAAGACAACTGTAAGTGGCGTTTTTATTTTCAATGCGAAATAAACAGAACGCACGTCCACTCAAAATGGCTCTCTTTATTGAACAAAAAGCTGAGGTAAGCATGATTAGCGATTTTCTCTCATGATCTTAGTTTTGGTCATTAATTAGGCTTAGTTTATTATTCACTCAGCTTAAATTCTTTGTTTACGTGCACGAATGATTTTTAAATCTAAATTTTCCGCATTTGGGATACGTTTTAGTCTCTCAGAGTTTTATACACAGTCGCATAAATAGTTATAAATTTTCTAACTCTTATACTTATCTGTATACATATGTATATGTTTACACAATAAATTACTCTCATATATATGGGTGTTATACGAACCGTGACCATTTCAGTTCGAATGCCTCAAGCACGTGTCTCCCTTACCTAGCACACGTAGTGTTATCAGTTTATCGCACCTGCATATCTATCGTTTGTACTGATAAGGTTTCCAGCTTAGAGTGCCATAAAAAGGTTTTCCAAGAATGATATCAAATGCTGAATAAAATTTTGATTGTCTCTATTATATAAGTGACGAAAATTGCAAATAGTTTATAATATTTATAGTACTAAAAAGCTTAAGGTCTAATAGAAAGAATTTTAGACTGAAATATTTTTGTTTTTCTAGTGAAAATTGGATACTTATGAGCTTTTACTAGCTTCAATAAAGCCATTGTTCGTTAGTTTAGGCATAATTTTAGCTTTTATATAGCCATTTCTAGCTAGACTTACGTATCACTTTAGTTTATTTAAATCTATGCATGCTTATTGGTCAAGCCCCTTTGATTAATGTATTGACAGTTGCTACGGCTGCTAAGCTCTGTTCGTACAAATAACATATAGTATAGCTATATAATCAGTACAAGCAAGTGGAATACATTTAGATAGTAATTAAAACGACAAGCGATTACAGCCCAAAGAGTCAGGCAGGGAGAAAGAGATAGAGAGAGAGACAGGTGGTGAGCTTGAACTGAACTATAGCCAAAGAATCGAGAAAGATTTATTTAGTTGAACTATAGCATTCCAGGCTTTCAGACGTCTCCAGCTTAAGTATAGAAATGGGCAAATTGGTATTGTACGGTGTGGAAGCAAGTCCTCCGGTCCGCGCTTGCAAGATGACCCTGAACGCTCTCGGTCTGCAATACGAGTACAAGCTGGTCAATATCCTGGCTGGCGATCAGCTCAGCAAGGAGTTCACTCTGAAGAATCCACAGCATACGGTGCCCATGCTGGAGGACGATGGCAAATGCATCTGGGACTCGCATGCTATAATGGCCTATCTGGTGCGCAAATATGGCAAGGATGATTCGCTGTATCCCAAGGATTACTATAAGCGTGCTGTGGTGGATCAAAGGCTACATTTTGAGTCCGGCGTTGTGTTCCAAGGTTGCATAAGAAATATCGCTGCGCCGATCTTCTATCGCAACGAGTCTGAGGTGCCACGCTATATGATCGATGGCATCTTTGATATGTACGATTTCCTCGAGGCTTTTCTGGGCAATCAGGACTATTTGTGCGGCTCGACCTTGACCCTGGCCGACTTCAGTTGCATCTCATCGGTGGCCAGCCTATTGGGCCTCGCACCCATCGAGTCGAAACGTTATCCGAAACTTAGCGCATGGATAGCGCGCATGGAACAGCTGCCCGATTATCAGTCGAACAACGGCAATGGCGCACAAATGTTAATTGATCTGTTTACCGCTAAGATCAAAAAGATCGTTTAGAGCGAGAGATTTTAAATGACATAAAACCAATGACATAATTCAATCATCTGATAGAGAATCTACGTATGTGCCAATTTATATAATAAAGTAAATATATTTGCATTAAATGTTTTGCATATATAAAAATATATATTAACGATTTATAATTATTTGGTTTTCACATTTCTTTGCAATACATATGAAAACCATTACATAACCGAACTTTTTGTTTATTGTCATAATTCTTAATAATTGGAAACAAATTCATTATCACATTTAACAAGCTAAAGAGTTTGGAACAAAGTTATTTTCTAAGGCACCTATTCGAAGTTTAAGTATATAAAAATATTTGACAATGCCTTTTTTTATGTAAACAAAAAATAGTTTAACAAATATTATTGCACAAGAGTTAGAATGCTCTACGCTAATTGCTGAGTTGCTTCTGGGGTTTTGTTTGTTTGGAAAACAGCTTAATTAGTGACTTATACTAATTGGATATGTTGTAGCCCTGGTTTTCTAGCTGCCTAACTGGATGTCTTGCGCTTCTCGAGCGCCTTCCAAACGAGTTTCATGCGTTGCACACACTCCCGATGCTGGGATTCCCACAGCAAGGTGGTGAGTCGTCCCACGGTGGCAACGCCATCATCAGAACTGCGCAGCCACTGTAGCAACAGTTGATAAATCACCTGCAAGATATAGATAAATATGAAGATATTAATAGATTACCGTGTAGGTACGGCATATGACTAACCTCTTTGATGTTGCCATGCATTTGATGATCAATTATTGCTTGCTCGATCTGACCCTCTGAGTGGCCCAAATCGCGCATCACTTGTTTCCAGCCTTCGCCCAGGTGAGTGGCGACCGCGTCTAGCAATCGTTCGTCTGGCTCCTGCTGTGACTGCATCATTGCCACAATGCTAACGGTTTTCCTTGGCACACCATGTCGGACTTTTGCATCGGATGGCAGCGCTCCGGCCACATCCTCCGCTGTGCTTGTGCTACCTTTGCGTGAACTGCAGCCAGTTAAATTTTGATTGAAATTGTATACGGAGCCAAAATGCAAATTGCTGGCATTCGAGAAGTTCATCACCACCTGTTGCTGTGCACTGTGCACGTTCATTGTGTTCATGGTGCTGGTGTTACCATTCACTAGAGCACTTCCTGGTATTTGCGCCGATTGCACCACGTCCATGGAATTGTAATTGGGATCGGAGAGCTCGCGCAGCACCGACTCGGTTAGATCAGCGGATGGTGTTGGCGTATTGGAGGTCAGCGATAATGCGCCGCTAACGTCGTTATCTGCCTCGCTAGCTGGCACTGCATCTGTTTCCAAACGTCCCTCCTCACTCATGTTTGTGTTGTTACTGTTACCGTTGTTTGTGTCTCTGTTGCCGCCAAAGATATTGGGCAGTAAACTCTTTAGTTTTGGCATATTTTGTGCCTGTATGCGTGTGTGTCTGTGCGTGTTTGATTGTGCTATAAATAAATTGTATTTCGGAAATGCCAAGAGAACGGGTATTTTCCAAGACACAAAAAAACAATATATAACTCGCTCTCCTCTGTTCTTTTTTGCCTTTGTTGTGTGAATGGCAACAAGTTGCACGGGCGTTGCTATATTTGTTATCGATAGTTGTGTATGCTAAATCACCCACAATAGCGCTCGACTGGCAGCACAAATTTCTTTTACCCGCAGCGTTGCCACTGCGGAAAACGCCATGTGGCAACACGCCTGCATTTTGCCACGTTCGCTCAGTTGCTCATTCATTCACTTTACTTGGAGTTGATATCCGCTTCGTGTGCGTATTGCAGTTCTAAGTAGAAAGTTTTTAACTAAAATTAGTTTAACTGTTTTTGAAAAATGCACTTAAGTGCCAACAACAAACTGTGCGCGCTTTATTGAGCAATTTCAATGCTACAAGTTAAACAAAAATGTGCTTAAATTTACGTTTTGTGTGGGTCGAATGAAGGCGGCGGCGGCGACGACGACTAGAGAGAAAATTTAGGCCGCGGCTGCCGCAACGTGGAAACTTCTTGCTTGCTTTTTACAAAAATGAATTGAAGTCAAATGCCCACGATAGAGTGCACATGCGGAAATAGTTAAATATACGAACGTTTCAAATCATCCATATTCAAATGAAAAACAACGTGTTTTTTAATAGTATTATCACAACCGTACGGGCCTGTCTGTCGCTGCCAGCGTCGCCGCTGTTGCTGCCGTCGTCGTCGCCGTCGTCGTCGTCGTACATCGTACATGCACACACAGTTAAAGACACAAAAGTCAGAGCCATATTTCGTTGTCCGCTGCGGCGGTAGCGGTGGAGGCGGAGACTTCACGCATACACCAATAAAACTGAGCACACACACGTACATTGTTATGTATATGTGTATGTAAGTGTGTCTATGTCCGATTGATGGCAGCGGGAGCAGCAGCAGCAACAGCAGACATAGTCGGCGGCATTTATGCTTGTGGTAGTGCGCGCGTGCCTCTGTATTGTGTATGTGTGCGTGTGTGTCGTTGTGTGAGAGCATAAGCCATACGATTTTTGAACTTTTAGTATTCCGTCTTTCACATACATACATTACATTCAACTAAAATGACCAAACTTTGTGGTCGCTCTGCCACACGCTCAAACAAGTTGAAACCTTAACAGATGAAGAGACCTTTCACCCACTTCAAGTGGCAGCAGTCACTTTCACAGCAGAATATTTACTACTACTACGCACTGAGCGTGCTCCCTTACTCTTTAGCTTCCGCCTACACACACACACACAGACTAATAAGCATACGCACACATATTTTATGCTCCACTTTTTATGCACTCAACTGCAGTAAGAACAACAAAAACAACAACAATAATAATTGTCCAATAAGTGGCCCGCATGTTTATGCATAAAGGTCGCCGTCAGCTTTTGCCATAGGGCAGCGTTCACTCTCTCTCTCTCCGCTCCTACCGCCCGCTTTTCCTGTACACTCTCTCGCCCGCTCTTTTGAATTTATGCACATTTGTGTTAATAAACACGAGGCAGAGGCTTGCCAACGCTGCCATATGCTCCACCAATTGCAATTGCATTGCATTGCAGAGCAGCGCATTTGGGGCGGCAGCACGAAAACATGTTTTTCCTTTTGTTTTGTGTGTGTGTGTGTGTGTGTGTTTTTTTTTTTCTAATTTGAAATTGATGCAACGTGCCATCTTTATTGCCTTCTGCTGTTTAACATGTTCTGATTCACATTAGATTAAATAATTAAAATTCTTGTACATGTTCATTGTGTATTTTGCAGCTGGAGACACGCCAAGTTGATCAAACTGGATTTTGTTAAAGGACAAATATAGGCCGGATTTTTTGGATTTTACAGTACAGTAAGTTGAACAACCTGCATACAAATATATTTACGATCATGAAATCCACAGTATATTTTTGTATACATTTGCATAATTAAGCATTTTACACAGAGCCCAGTGCTGGCAACTTTCGAGCTAGTTTTTAGAGGTAATGACAACATAAAGAAAATCAGCTAAATTTTATTCAAAAATGCAGCCAAGTCTAAGTCTGTCGGGAAAAAGGCGAGTTTGACAACACTGCTTTGCCAGCTCAAAGAAGTAAATGTCTTCTTTTGAATACCTGCAGCCGACTTTCATGCAAAACTGGCTACGTCAAGGTTTTTTTTGTTTGTGTAGCTACTCTCACATACATATTTATATATGCATGTATATCTGCTTCAGTTCATCTCACAAGAGGAGTACCGTTAAGGCAGACTACAGGCACAATTTGCTTAAGTAACAGCATTTAAATTAATATTGGTCTAAGCACCTTACCAAAAAAAAAGCTCAAGAGAATTAAAAAAAAAAAAACAATTTCTATATGTAAATGTGCATAGAAAATGCTCAAGCTGAACTTTGGTTGTCTTGTCGACGTCAACGGCGCTGCAGCGCATGCATATGCATAGTAGCATTTACATATGTACATATGTGTGTTTCACTGTATATATGTATGTGAGTGCCTTTAATTTTTTGTTACCCGTGTTTCTTTTCGAGCTTGCCTCGAAAGGTGCCAAGCTACCAATACAAGCGCAGCGACAAAATCAAGAAGTGCGCATGCAGCGCAGAGCCACAACACACATACAAATACAATTTCATTTACGTTCACATAAGTACACATACAGCTACACACACACGCTTGCCGATCATTTCATGTAGTTGCCGGCTATCATCCGGTTTTATGGCTCCCTCTCGCACAACTCCCCGCCACGCAGAGCACTTCGTCAAGCTTGACTCTCTCGCTCGCTCGTTCGCATTTAGCGTGTCTCTTCTTTTGACACATTTTTATGCGCTCATGCGTATGGAGCATCAATGACATGTACGTGCAGTTTGTAACGCTTGCGCACGTAACATATAGATTATCTTAAAAATGTTTAGGAACAAAAATGAAACTAATTTAAAAATATAATAAATAATAATTTAGAGATGCACAGATAATTTGAGAATTTATTCTGTTATATTAACTCTAGCGTTGGCTGTGTGTGTGTGGTGTAATTTGTTGCAGAGTATTTTCTTATCGGCTTGGCACAGTTCGCTTTCCTTTTTTCGTTCATATTGAGTATGCGTGTGTGTGTGTGTAAGCAGTGTGTATGTGAAATCAATGGCGGTGATAGTGGCAACGTCTTGTGTTGTTCTTCTGGCTGCTGCTGCTGCTGCTGCTGCTAAAGCAGAAGAAAAATGTAGGCTAAAAAACTTGTTGGGCGCTGATTTAGAAAACCACACACACACATACAGTCTGCCAACCAGCTTTGAACAAGTGCATGTCTGTAACGGTATTCGGTTGAAATACTTTTGTACAAAAGAATGCTGCTACTCTCGATCTCTCTCTTAGCCGTTTCTTAACCTTTCACTGGTACAAACCGAAGTTTTTTTTCTTATACGTACATACTAATAACAGTATTTATTGAAGTATTTGTGTACTTGCAGTGCACATAAGTATGTTTGTGTGTGTGCTTATGTGTATTTATATCTCGCCTCTTATCAGCTTGATCGATAAGTATCAACTATTTGCTTTGAAAATTTTTGCCAGCGTGGCCGCTGATAGAGCAACAAAGCTGTCCACTTATCACCCGATGTTCAAAAGCGGACCTTCATATAAAGTCAACGTATGTCTATACAATGTATGTATGTAATCATTTGCCCAATATTTTCGCATAGCCATTACGTGGCCATTTCTCATTCTGTATAGTAAAAAAAAACTAATGTCTAACGCTTAAATAGAATTGGTTTATCAGCTGAGCGAGTCGAGACCCCAGTCCTATGCCCGAGTCTGCTACCTATAAAAGCAGCAAGCGTGTTATCATCGGAGCGTCAACGACATACGGGTCGCGCTGCCTTATCAAGACCCAAAGTTGATTTTTATGTGCCTAATGCCTGTGTTTCTGGTTTATCTAGGATTTATTTTCGTTCGCTGCCAAGCAAGCAAGCAAGTGAGCAAGCGAGCAGCGAAAGAAAAATAAGAGAATGTTGAATATAAGTACATACATACACATACGTATATAAATGTAAATATGTATATGCAAATAGATGTATAATAGCTCGGCTTTCAGAAAGTTCAGTTAATGCTAATCAACAGTTGTTCAAACAATAATTGTTTGCATTGGAAACTTCAGATATTTCAACTAAAAATAATGCCTCGTAAACAAATGGTATTTTTAAATTTATTGGGTCAGTAGTATGATCGGAGTTCAATGATACAACTATCTATGTGGGTGGTCATAGTAAAAGAACGTTGAAAGAAAGCTTTAACACCGAAAATATATGAAATATTAATAGAAAAGTCAAGATTTTGTGTTATCAATCTATATATGAGAAAATCCCCATTCATTATTTCTTCTTAGACTTTGAGCTATACCTATGCATTGATTATATATAAAATCTTCTTGAAATGCACATTCTATATAAAGGATGCTAATGAGGAGAGACATAGAAGTTACTAGAAAATGTTACAGATAACGAAATATGGTGGAAAATGGGAATTGCATTAGGAAACGAAATATGCAATATTTATGAATGCAAACGGATATAAATACTATAAATATTACTATAAAATTTGTTTGCATCTAATATCTATCTTGATATTTAATATAATAATTATATATACTTTGCTTAAAAATTCCTGCTAATAAAAAAATAGTCCATCTAGCATATTTGCAAATATCTCTTAATAATTTCCTGCATTTTCATAATATTTTTCTTTAATTTTACTTCTAGTGTTACTGTAACGACTTGGAACGAAAAAGGACTCTTCTCTTTTTTTAAGTAATGCAAGCAGCAGTGATGGAGGAATCTAACGGTAAATGTCTTTAATCTAAGCACCTAAACAGCTTCTATATATATATACTTATCGATCTTCCCGTTTATCAGTAGCAACTACTATTGAGCAACAACCAAACGCACTCAACAATGGCCAGGAGCTGGTGTCGTCCAACGATCAGCCATCGTCGCCCACTCCGGTAGCCACGCCCACCAGCAGCACCGGCACCGACAATGCCCAGCCCACGTTTAGCTATGACGATCTGTTCCCGGCTTTGCCGACGAACTCGTCATCAGGCGCACCCCTTGCAGCGCCCGCAATTGCGCGTGTAACTAGCTCGCAGAAAACTCAGGTGAGTGGAAGAACAACAGGTGTTTGACGTACTCTTTATAGAATGGCACTAAGACTATCAACTGTTTTCTTTGTTAGGTTCTGCATGTGCCTATGGAGGAGCGCAAATCGACGGAATCGGAGAAATTCGGCGAAGGCGAATCGAAGCGCATTTGCCAGCAGATAACGAAGGAGACGGGCGCTCAGATTGAGATTGTCAGTGGCAAGAATCAATCGCTAACGTTCCTGATCAAGGGCAAGCAGAGCGAGTTGCTCGATGCGCGTCGTAAGATCCTCATGAGCTTCTCGACGCAGGCCAGCCGTCAGGTGAACGTGCCTCGTGAGCATTATCGCGTCATCCTGGGCAAGCGTGGCGACCGCCTGCGTGAACTGGAGCGTGCTACATCGACTCGCATCAATATCCCACATCAGGGTGATGAGAGCGATGTGATCACCATTGCCGGCACCAAGGAGGGCATCGAGCGGGCCGAGCAGGAGATACGCCAATTGTCTGCGGAGCAGTTTAAAAAGTCATCGGATCGGATATCGGTGCCGAAGATCTATCATCCGTTCATTGTTGGCCCCTATAATGAGAATCTGAACAAGCTGCAGGAGGAGACAGGCGCCAAGATCAATGTGCCGCCGCAGCAGGTGCAAAAGGAGGAGATCATTATTTCGGGCGAAAAGGATGCTGTTGCCGCTGCCAAGGCCAAGGTGGAGGCCATCTACAAGGAGATGGAAAAGAAATGCTCGACGGTCAGTGTTGAGGTGGCCAAGCCACAGCATCGCTATGTAATCGGACCCAAGGGCTCAACCATTGCTGAGATCCTCCAGTTGACGGGCGTTTCCGTTGAGATGCCACCCAATGACTCAATCTCGGAGACGATTACGTTGCGTGGTCCTCAAGTCGCTTTGGGCAATGCTCTCACTGTTGTCTACCAGAAGGCCAATTCGGTGAAATCGGTGGAGATCAATGCACCGCATTGGATCCATAAGTATGTGATTGGACGCAAGGGTGCGAATATGAAGCAACTCGAAGAGGATTGCCCCAATGTCAATGTTAATTGCTTGGAGGACAAGATCAAGCTAGAGGGTGATCCCGAGAATGTGGATCGGGCTGTCACGTACTTGAACGACATCATACGCAACTATGAGGAGAACTTCACTTACGAGGTGATGACTGTGAATCCATCGTACTACAAGCATATTATTGGCAAAGCGGGCGCCAATGTGAATCGCCTCAAGGATGAGCTGAAGGTGAACATCAACATTGAGGAGCACGAAGGCCAGAATAACATACGCATCGAAGGCCCCAAGGCCGGTGTGCGTCAAGCGCATCGAGAATTACAAGAAAAAATCGACAAACTGGAAAATGAAAAGTCAAAGGATGTCATCATCGATCGTCGGCTGCATCGCTCTATCATCGGTGCCAAGGGCGAGAAGATTCGTGAAGTCAAGGATCGTTATCGTCAGGTGACAATTACGATACCGACACCCCAGGAGAATACTGATATTGTTAAGCTGCGCGGTCCCAAGGAGGATGTGGACAAATGCCATAAGGATCTAATGAAGCTGGTCAAGGAAATCCAAGAGTCATCGCACATCATCGAAGTGCCAATATTCAAGCAATTCCATAAGTTTGTCATTGGCAAGGGCGGCGCCAACATCAAAAAGATTCGTGACGAGACCCAAACGAAAATCGATCTACCCGCCGAAGGCGATACCAACGAGGTGATTGTCATCACTGGCAAAAAGGAGAACGTACTGGAGGCCAAGGAGCGCATTCAAAAGATTCAGAACGAACTCTCCGATATTGTTACTGAAGAGGTGCAAATATCGCCCAAGTACTACAACTCCATCATTGGCACCGGTGGCAAGCTGATTTCCTCCATCATGGAGGAGTGTGGCGGTGTAACCATCAAGTTCCCCAACAGCGACTCCAAGAGCGATAAGGTAGGTCTATCTTTTGGCATATATATGTTATCATATATAAACTCTAATTTTGTGGATTTTCAGGTCACGATTCGCGGTCCCAAGGATGATGTGGAGAAAGCCAAGGCACAGTTGCTGGAGCTGGCCAATGAGCGGCAACAGGCCTCGTTTAGCGTGGAGGTGCGCGCCAAGCAGCAGCATCATAAATTCCTGATTGGCAAGAATGGTGCATCCATACGCAAGATTCGTGATGCGACGGGCGCACGCATCATTTTCCCCTCGAACGATGATACTGACAAGGAGGCCATCACTATCATTGGCAAGGAGGAGAGCGTGAAGAAGGCCAAAGAGCAGCTCGAGGCGATCATCAAGGAGTGCGACGAGGTTACTGAGGGCGAGGTTATCGTTGATCCCAAACATCATAAACACTTTGTGGCCAAGCGTGGCTCCATCCTGCATCGCATATCGGAGGAGTGTGGCGGCGTTATGATTTCCTTCCCACGTCCTGGCACCAACTCCGATAAGGTGACCATCAAAGGCGCCAAGGAGTGCATCGAGGCGGCTAAGCAACGCATCGAGGAGATTGTTGCCGATCTGGAGGCGCAGACAACCATTGAGGTGGTCATACCTCAGCGTCAGCATCGCACCATTATGGGTGCACGCGGCTTCAAGGTGCAGCAGGTCACCTCCGAGTTCGATGTGCAGATCAAGTTCCCCGATCGTGATGCTACAGAGCCCGTCGAACATCTAACCAATGGCGTCAATGGCGACGGTGAGGCCAGCGGGGAGGGTGAGCCAGCGGCGGAGCCGGTGCGTCAATGCGATGTCATTCGCATCACCGGACGCATCGAGAAGTGCAACGCAGCAAAGCAGGCGCTGCTCGATCTTATACCCATCGAGGAAGAGCTGACAGTTCCTTTCGATCTGCATCGCACCATAATTGGTCCGCGTGGCGCTAATGTGCGTCAGTTTATGTCCACGCACGATGTCCATGTGGAGCTACCGCCCAGCGATCTAAAGTCGGACATCATCAAGGTCTCTGGCACGCCGGCTCGTGTGGCGGAAGCACGCGAAGCGCTCGAAAAGATGATTGCGGACTATGAGGCAGATCGGGCTGATCGCGAACTGCGCTCGTATGTGCTCCAGATTGAGGTCGATCCGGAATATCACTCGAAGCTCATCGGTCGCCAGGGTGCAGTCATTAATAAGCTGCGCGCCGATTATGATGTCAATATCTCGCTGCCTAAGCGGGACGATCCCAATCAGCGCATTATTTCCATAACCGGCTACCAGGCCAAGGCCGAGGCAGCTCGTGATGCCATCCTGGAGATTGTCGGTGAATTGCAGACGTTGCATCGTGAGGTCATCGAAATTGATACGCGCATCCATTCGCACATCATTGGACATCGTGGACGCACCATCCGCAAGGTCATCGATGATTACAAGGTGAGACAGCTGGTTGAATGGAATAACTGATAGAATCCATCCATCATTCATTTGCTTGTTTATATATTCATATTTAGGTGGACATAAAATTCCCATCATCGGATGATGCTCAAGCCAATCCAAATGCTGTGACCATCATTGGCAAGGAGGAGGATGTGGAGAATGCCAAGGAAATGCTCTTGAGCATGGCTGAGGATTATGAGCGCGATTACTTGGAGAATTTGCCGCCATCGCCGCAACCGCAAACGGTGGGCGCCTTTCTCACTGGTGGCGCTGGCGCCAGCTCCGGTTCGGGCGGCGGCAACGGCGGCAATAGCAATGAGAACGGTTTCATCATGAAGGATGCGCCGTGGGAGAAGAAACAGCAAGCCAAGAATCTAATTGCGCCCAATACCCAATCGCAGGAGGATTTCCCGGTATTTGCTGCCGGCGGTGCTTCTGTAGCGGCCACGCCCATTACCTCGGTGTGGGGGCCGAAGAACTAAGAGAGAGTTAATAGTCCAATCAGCGCCAGCTGCAGAAAGCGACGGGGATTCGGGGTAAACGAAACGGAACAGAACGGGCGGGCGGGCGTGCTCGGTCGGAGTCCTTAGTCGAAAACTAGTGTCAAAAACAAAAACAAAAATATGGTACAGGTTGTCTCTCTCCCTCTCACTATCACCTTCTGTCTCGCACATACTTCTCCTTCACACACTCTCCCAGGAGCTTTTCTACAATGCAATTCAGAAAGAAACTATTTTTATATAATTTGATACAGAGAAACTCTGACCTACACACACACACACACACACTCACAAACACACGCATACACATACTCAGACACTTCAAATTGCATTTATACAAAACAAAGAGAAAAACAAAACACACTTTAATTTAGCGCCAATTTCTGCCCATCCTCAACCTATTACTCCTTGTTTCTGCCCCATTTTCTTGGTTTGCTCTCAGCCACCCAAAAAAAAAAAGAAAAAAAAAAAAAACAATGACTTAAATGCCAATTTCTTTTTATAACCATATTTCATTTCAATGCATAAATATTCTAATTAGTTCAAGCTACTTAAATTTAAGCAGAAAGTTCAATGAATGTTTTGTTAAAAGTGGTTGCAACAAATTTAATTGATTGAAACAAACACAAAAAACAATATGATATTTTATGAAACAAAAATGAAAAGAAAACCAATATAAATTTATATATAATTGTAAGCAAAAAATGTTAAATATTTTCTATTTCAAATGCTGCTCTATTTTACTTTACAAATCAATATTGTTTATACCCAACTGCGTATTTCGCACACAAAAGCTGAACCGAACCGAGTTATTAGTTTACTTTATATACATATATCTTGGGGAAAACGTGCGTGTTACAACGTTTGAAATGAAATTGCTATTGAATTATGTTCAAAAGATGTACTTTGAAATTATATATGTATATTCTTATTGGTATATATATATAAATATATATATATGATATATAACGCACGCCTGGTTTTGCTCCAGTTTTATATCCCATTCAAATTTCATAATGAATATAGACATTTTAATTTTGTGCAATCATCTTGATTTATATTAAATTGTTTTCGACTTATATTTTCCACTTAACAACTTTCAATATATATTTATATATACACACGGCGCTCAGACCCTGTTTT
Organism: Drosophila navojoa; assembly: GCF_001654015.2. The sequence goes on from NW_022045866.1 coordinate 1,382,049, forward strand.
ATGATTTAAAGTTGAAACACAAAAAGTATGAAAAATTAAAACAAAAAATAAAAAATATTACAATTTTTTTACTTACCAACAAAAACAAATATTAAAAAAAACGACAAAACAAACAAAATAAAACAAATAAAAAACGTAAACCAATTATTTAGTTTGATTTCTATAATTTTTAATTTATTCTTTTGTTTTTCATTTTATTTTTCTTTCGGTAACAAAAACGATAAAAATGAGAAACGGAAAGAAAAACAAAACAAAAAGAAACACCAAGAAAAACAGACCTGATATTGTAAATTTTTTAAAATATACATATTTACAACCAACTGCATTAGTAACTCTAAGAAAACGTAGTAAATACAATACAAAGTATATAAATGTATATATTTTCCTATATTAACGGACGTAAATCAAATGTAAGAGCGAAACGAAGCGACGAAGTAAGCTGAGAAGCAACAAAAAATATGACATTTTTTCACTTATGCCATTTTTTTCCAATGCAGGTTATTCAAATACGAAAAACGATGTATTTTTATTTCTTTTGAAATACAAAAGCAAAAAAATATATATTATATATTTCAACATAAATACTGTTTTGAATTTGGCGCTGGATAATGTATTAAGCAGCTGGCAACGCCGCACGCTCGCCTATCGATAAACTTGTTTGCCTGACTGACCCCATCACTAAGTTATCAGAAAGCACAGCCACTTTTTCCGTGCTTCTTCTTTCGTCAAAGTTCTTTTTAACAACAAAAAGTAAATTGTAGAAATTGTGTTGAAACCCATTTAAATTTGAAGCTGCAACATTAAAGAAAACACAAAAACAGCCCAGCAATGGAGGATCGTAAGTGTGCGCTATATCCAATAAAATGTAGATTATCGGCTGTCTTTGACACACTATTTGCCGCATGCAGTTGAGAAAGTGGTCGCGTGTTCACCGTGATCCCTGGTTCACTTATTGGAATCTATTTCTTTTCTGTCCCGAGACTAGCTAATTAGATGGTGGCTTTAACCAAAAAAAGGCATTTCATTGTAGGTGGTAAGGCACTTAGACCGACTGCCCAATGGGTAGCCTGTTTAACAATTTAGATGAGTCATGAGTCTGATTGGATTCCCTGCTTGCGCTTGTCCCTCCGCAGCGGCTGCAATGCATTTAACTCGTGAGATTTATTTCGGCAATTGCCACAAATTCAAAATCCATTTAAATATTTACATTAGCGATGAAAATTCTGACAACGTGGCAAACTGCTTGTGAATCTGTTGTGGCCTTTGTGTACAATTTACACATTGTTGCATGAACAACAACAACAACAACAGTAACAATAACAAGCCCTGACAACGCCTCCCAATTCGCCTAGTTTATTTTTAATTGAATATAGAACAGCAAAAAATTAACTATGGCATATAACAATTTTATTACATTTTGTGGCTTGTTTATGTTGCGACGTCAATTGTGAGCACAAATCATTTTCAATATAATTTTCCCTATCTCTAAATTGAAGCGCACAAACAGCGAGAGAGAGAGAGAGAGCGAGAGAGACTCGTACAGTTTGAGCCAATCTTCCACTTGTTGATCATGCAATTCTCTAAAATTGCCAATAAGAAAACCCTTGATAAACAGACTGAAGAGAGAGAGAGAGAACGAGCACGGCTACAAAGGCAATCTTGCAGTTTGTTACTCTTCTTGTAAAGTTAAGCTTTTGCACTCTCTCATCCTCTCCCTGTTTGCTTTGGTGTTGCCAACTTGTTGAGTTACAGTTACAGTTAGTTCGGCCAGCAGAGCTCTGCAAGCTTACCAATTGGAACCTGGGCTCAGTTCAAGTTTTGCTCTGTCAGCGCGTGGCAGCAAGAGAACGCGCTTCAGTTATGTTTTGGTAGTGGAAACAGGGGAAAACGCTTTTCATGAATCTGTAGAAAGACTATGGGTAAAAGCAGAAGAACCGAAACAAAGACAACAAAATACAAAACAAATCTGTTCGGAGCGCTCGCTTTGAAATGTACGCCGCCACGTTCCAATTAGAAAGTGCTCGCTGTTTCTTCTGAACATGAGATAAACCACACAGAGACTGAGAGTGTGTGTAAGAGAGAGAGAGCTTGAGAGGGCTACAATATGGGCAGCGAATCGGAGCCTGTCAGCTTGGAGTTCATTGAGGATTCTTATTTGCCCCGCATCGATGACATCACCACGACCCCCTCACTCGATGAACTGGAAATAACAGCAGACACTGAAACTGATTGGTTCAATGAAACGGCCGAACATTATCTACGCAATTTGACACTCGACGAGATCTTCTATGATGTCGATTCAGATTATGCCAATACGCTTGAGCTGCAAGCCGTCGAAACGGAATTCATGGCATCCAAGTTGTCCAATCAGACGCCTTCGTCTTCTCTTGCGAAACGTTTCCGTCTAAAGTTCTTAACAAAGCGTACAATGCGCGATGTTAAGGTCACGTTTATAGACTTCTCGAAACCCTATCTGGCAAAAATATCAAACAGCGATAACTATAAACGATTTCTGACTATAGGTCCTAGCGTTGCTAAAGGTAAACCTAAAGAGTTTCGAGATCGGGGTGACTGCAATCAGACTAGAGTGATTTAGGGCCGTAAGATTTCATAACTTAGAACTTGTTTTACTGTAGTATATTTCTGTAAGCCGTTTTAATAGTACAGTGAAAGCGTACTAGAACTAATATTCATGCGTTTAGTGTAGCGAGGGTAATTTGTCAAATTATCAAAGCTTTTACTGAATTTATTATATATTTTATATATACAATTATTTTTTTTTTTATTTTTTGTTTGTCGCGAAATTCAAATTGGGAACACGACTAACACACTTTAATTGCTTCGTGACTAATCAGCTTTTCTTAATTCTCTCTATTTACCTCTTTGCTTACGCTATACGAAACAAAAATACATACAGTTTGTGAGTATTCAGTTTTCGTTACCTACAACAAATTTGAACATATTTTATGCATATTTTGATCACAAATTTTAATGAACCAACCGAAATGAAATTCGATATTACACAGCGCATGAAAAAGTCTTTGAGGAAGTTGTCTTCCATGGAGGTACATAAAAACCAAACCTCATTTCTTTTGGATTTATTATTAATATACAACATTTAAATTCTCGCCAGCTTTTTTTAGTTTTCTCTAAAAGTAGTATTTATTCATATATAATATATATATATTTTAGAGTACTTTGTTTAACGGTTTTCTATTTTAACTTTTGCTCAGATAATAGCGCCCATTTGTCGGAGCCAGTATCGCCAGCAGCATCTGTAGCATCTGCTGAGATTGCAGCTGAATTTGCTGCGCTCACCGTTGAGGAGAAGGAACAAAGACGCGCTGAATGGAGTCAGGTAAGTGCTTAATCATTTAGTAATTGCGAGGGTTGTCTGAACAAATTGTGAGTTGACAGAGAAATGCATTTACCAAATATAAAGATGATTATAATTTTAATATTGACAACAATTATTCGGACAACCGTCGTACATAGAATATCTGCTCTATACTTCAAATCTAATCTATATTTTGATTGCCTTTTTAGGAACTGGCACGTGTTGAGGAAGAGATCAATACGCTGCGCACGGTGCTGGCCTCCAAAACGCGTCATGCTTCAGACTTGAAGCGTAAACTGGGTATTACCGTCTGGAAGGAGCTAACAGACGATGTCAATCAGGGCGTTAAGAATCTGAAAGAGAGTCATGTGTAAGTCTTTAACGTAAAGCGACAGAGACAACTAAATAGCTAGACCTTTAGATTCGATTTCGATTTTTGTTAATCTGGCTTTTCTGTTTGTATTTGCTTTATTTAAAAATTTGTGAACATTTGATTTTGTATTGCATTCCATTTAGTTACCAATCAGTGGAACAGAGTGTGGGCAACATATCAAAAGCTGTGCATGAAGCACCACTGTAAGTAAAAGGATTGTCTGCTGTTCCATCTACTTCCTCTCACCCCCCCCAAAATTTCTGCTTTTGTATGCTACTAACAAAAATTGCTTTCACATATGATAATCTCGTATCTCTCTATATGTACAACTTGTGATGTTTATATTTTGTGTGTTTATTAAGTCGGTTTATTGACTTTGGGTTTTTTTCCAGTTTCCAACGCACGGAATCGGTTTTGAAGACAACGGGTGAGAAAACTGCATCGGTATTTGGCAGCATTACGAGCGGCATTACGTCGAAACTATCACAAATGAAAAATTCTGAATCGATGCGTTCTATTGAAGCCTCTGTTGGCACTGCCTATGAGAACGTTAAAGTAAGCTATGAACAGAACAATTTTTTGTGCCAATCTAATGCGGTAACTACTATTTTTATTATAAATATATATACTCAATATATATCTTTCATACTATACGGAGGTGTGTGGCTAGGAAATAACGAGACTAACTGTTTGATTTTTTTTGATTTCATTACATATTTACTTGAATGTCACCTTGGAAATACTTTATATATTCGTTCGCTCATCTATGACAGTTTGAAAGGAACTTAAATCTAATTGCTTCTTGTGTGGGGAAAACAGCTGTAATTGTGGCCAGCTGAATTGGGCTAGAAAGTTGCTGACAGATTATATGACGCACTGTTTAAATTGCTAGAATGATAGGTTCATGCGGGCTCGTCAGCAATTAACGTTCAAGCTTCTTGCTAACTGTTACTCATATACAATTCATAACTAACGTTAGTGTCTCTCTTTGTCTAGCAGTGATTCTTAACAATTTCTAACGAACGTTAAAGCCTCACTGTTTTTCTCATAGAATACTTTCCCAAATATTCTTAAGTGTCTTGTCTAAGTTGTAGATTCTTAATAAATAATTAGTTTTCTGTTGGATTTGCGTATCATGATTTCCTGATGTCGACAAAATTTGTACCGTGATTTAAACGAACCAACAAGACTAAAATAGATTAGATCCTATCACCTCAGCTATTTATGCTTGACATGAACAGGCAATCCAGCCATAACTCATGTCAATTTTCATGTGACATTTCACTCTGATTTCTTGCTTAGTTATTAAACGTCCATATTAATAACAATATAGTTAGTTATATTATAAACAGAAATAAGCTGCTGTCGGGAAATTCAAATTAGTCTCATTATTTAATAGCCACGCCTCTGACACGTTCTATACCTAATGTACAACATTTTTAACTAACAGAAAATTTCCACCCACACCCACGCATACGCACACACATACACACGCACACCCACGCGCCTTCTTTAGCTAACTACTTTTAACACTCTCTGCAATACACTAGAATTCCGTGGGGCATACTTTACTCTACAATTTTAGTTTAAACTAGTTAATAATCGCATGCTAAATGCAAGCTTTTTTTTCGTGTCTTGTGTGTTTTGTCTAAACAACCTGTGTTTCGGTTCTGTTCTATTTCTATTTCTATTGTAGACGAAGGTGACATCGCGTTCGGGTTCGGTATCCAGTTTCCCAGATGCTTTAGATGAGAACAATTCATCATCGGGATTGAATTCACCTACAGATTCTCTAACAAAATAAAAATAATAAACCAACACAACACGAGCTGCGTAAAATAATCAAAAAAAGGAAGAAAAAAAAACAAACAAAATAAAAAATATACAAAATTACACACACACACATACACAAAAAATACATACATAATTAACACTTAAATACATTTATACACGTAACACGAAAAACGGAATTTAGTTATTTATAAATGAATACTGTGTGTTATTAATATTACTATACTATTATACTATTTAAATGTATGTTTCATAAATTTAACAAACTTTGTTGCTAGCATACATACATACATACATATTTAATATATATATATATATGTATGCATGTGCGTGTGTGTTTTGCATTCAATTCGAAAATTGTTTTGGCTTTCATCAAATGGAACAGTTCATATAACTTTTAGAACTCTTTATGCATAAAATTATACAAACATATAAATGTAACTAAGTGTCTGCTTTATACAATATGCATTATTAACATATTTAACACACAGTCACACACAAACACACATAAAAAGTAAAAAAGCAAAGTTCATTCCTAACTTTTTTGCCGCTCGACTTAGCAAAAGAATATGTGTATAATATATATAAATATATATATATATATATATTTTTATATTTTCATTTATTTTTTTCTATAGACTTTGGGTCGTGTGGCTAAATGGCGTACATAAGAAATTTATTCCAAAATTTAATTTAAAGTTACTCTAAAACAAATTGGAGCCTTACAAGCTTTTTAAAATAAATTGATTATTTAAGAAGAACGAGGAGAAATGGCCGTTGAATATATACAAAATTTAAAGCACACACACACAAAGCTAATTCGTTGCAACTATACTTGATCTAAGATTTGCTATATGTGTATGGGAACTTTAAATAAAAACGAACATTTTTGTGCCCCAATCAAAGGAAATGTTTGTTTTGATTCTATTTAAGTTTAAATATAGCGCCAAGCTGTCTGCAGCCATCCGACAGCTCTCTCTCTCTTTCTCTCTCTCACTTTGTGTTGAACAGGGCTGCATAAAATTTAACAACAGCTGCTGCTAAGCATAAAACAAAATAGATGGCAACACTGCTCAGCACAGTTTACAGAGAGCGACAGAAAAAGCTGTGAAAAAATTTATAGAAATGACAAACTCTAAATGAAATTAAGTACGAATCGTGATGCAGACGAACACTTGACGTATTTAAGTGGCTCTTCATTAAAAGTGCAATTAAACACAATAAATAGTCGTAATTAGCGTAAGCGTACTGGCGTCTCACAATGAATTACACATACTTGTTTGTGCTCATTTGGCTCGCCTATTTGATATGCAGCGGTGTGCTGCTCTTTTCCCGAGGATTTCTGTTGGCACGCGTCTCCAAGACGGAGACTAGCACCTGCCGCCGCCTATCCACAAATCCCGACGATGTAAGTGTACGATTGTTGTAAATTGATTGGGTGAGTAACTAAATCTTCGTTTCTTCTTCTTCTATCTAAATAGGAATATTACCTGACACCGGAGGTGGTCCAGGAGATCTTTAAGGATGTCAATGCCTCGACGTCCTCCAATTTATGTCTTCCACAAAAATCGAAAGTTATTATTCTTGTCGTAGATGCATTAAAATATGAATTTGGTGTGTACAACGAGAATGCCACTGAACCGCCGTTGCCTTATGAAAACAAATTGGATGTGCTGCATCGGCTGTTGCAACAGTCACCGGAGCATGCGCGTCTGATGCGCTTTAGAGCAGATCCGCCCACGACTACATTGCAACGCTTGAAGGGACTCACCACAGGCAGTCTGCCCACCTTTATTGACATCGGATCCAACTTTGCCTCACCCGAGATAAATGAGGATAATATCATTGATCAGATGGTCAAGAGTCATTTGCCTTTGGTTTTTCTGGGCGATAGCACATGGACTGATCTGTATCCACGTCGTTTCAAGCGGGCCTACTCCTATCCCAGCTTCGATATATTCGATTTGGATAGCGTAGACAATCAGATAATGCAGCATCTGCCCAAGGAGCTGGCCAGCAATGATTGGCAGGTGCTCATAGCACATTTCCTGGGCGTCGATCATTGCGGCCACAAACATGGACCCATTCACGATGAAATGGCGCGCAAATTAACCGAAATGAATGATATTATAAGGTAGGAAATCTTTATCAAATCAAAGACATCACAATATGTGCTCAATTTATGTATATATCTTTGTAGCTCCGTCGTGGCTGGCATGGATAATGAGACCACGTTGCTGATAATGGGCGATCATGGTATGACGGCTAGTGGGGATCATGGCGGTGATACTGATGACGAAACGAATGCTCTGCTGTTTGCCTACACAAAGCAGCATAAATTCTATACCAGCAACGATTCGGGATCTGATAGCGAAATACTGCAGCAGGTAACGCCAGATAAGACTTGACACTTTATCTCGAGCACACACGTCATACCGATAAGAACTAACCAACAACTTGTCTTACAGATTGATCTGGTGCCCACTTTATCGACCATACTCGGCGTGCCCATACCCTATTCGAATCTCGGCCTCATTAATTTTAATATAGTGCCCGCTATAGCAGTGCCACATTTGAGTAAATTTCAAACATTGCTGCTGCACGCCTGGCAAAATGCCCATCAAATCTATCGCTACTTCTTCAAATATGCCATGGAGAATAAGCGCACGTTTAATGTCGAGGAAATGGATAAGCTGGAAACGGAATTTATACTACTCACACATCGTGTGCAAACAATCTACAACGAGGCGGCCTTCAAGTCGTTTGTGCGCGATCTAAATATCAATTTACGTGACATCCTCAATGTCTGTCGCGAGATTTGGGTTAAGTTTGAGCCCACGCAGATGTCGCAGGGCTTGCTATTCAGCTTTCTGCCCATCTTCTTTGCCTTTCTGCTGGTGAACAACTCGAATGCCGGCGATTATGCACAAATATTTAAGCCCAAAGAGGTGTTCTACACGTTTCTGATTAACATTGCTGCTGGCGTCTTTGGCTATCGCTACTACAAGAACTTTTCGTTCAAGACGGAGGAGCATGGCGTCATATTCTTTACCAGTCTGCTCAGCGCTGTTCTGCTGGCTTTCTATACGATTCGACATTGGAAAAACATTGCCAACAATTGGGCAAATGTTAAGCGTTTTGGCCATATGCCAACGCGCCTGCTGCTCTTTGCCAGTGTCGCCGTCTTCTTCTCCAACAGTTTTGTCATACAGGAGGCCAAGATATTGTCCTATCTGCTAGTGGCCATCATTCTGCTGCTTATCTACGAGCTGCTGCAGTTGAGCGCACGTTTGGATTTCAAGAATAAGTTCAAATGGTCACAGCTCTTGCGCTCCACAGCCCTGCGATTGGTGTTGGCCAGCTTGTTGGCCATTTGCTGCATACGCTTTGCCTACACGCTATTCCGCTGTCGCGAGGAGCAAGGCAACTGCGCAGATTTCGCAAGCGCCAGCACGGCGGGCTTCTCCGTGAAGAAACCAGCGATGGGCAAGACCTATATACTAGCTGTCGTCATAATTGTTTTGTACACAACACTGACTCGTTTGTATTTGCGCTCCTGTGGCAACTTGACTGGCAATTCACCAAATGTCCTACTGGCACGCTACGGACCGACTGTCGCTTCCATTTGTGCTGGAGGGCATATACTGCTCGCCAATAGCACCGTCAAGAATATACAACGCACACACATTGACACTATGGCTCTGGTCATCTATGGATTGTTGCTATTGCAAATTCTGGTTGTCTCCTGGTCGCCACTGATGGTATTTGTGCTGCCGCCCAAAAATCCAAATACAATTACTGTCAATGGGCAGGATAGCATTGTGCCGGAAATCTTTCGAAAGATGAAGCGCATGTACGAAGGCGACGATGCTGAGCGCCGCTATGAGATACCCGTTGTCTATGGCCTGGCCACCGTCTACTCATCGATCATCATCTCCTTTGGCGTCTTCCTTGCCATGCTGATGATAGTGCTGCTCGAGCCGCGTGCGAGCATCGGTCTGATTGTCTGCATTGTCGTTGGCGCCATTTTATTGAGTTTGCATGGCATTCTACGCTATCGCACAGCCAACAGCTTTGGTATGCTGTAATTAATTAACTAAACTAATGTTTCTCTTTAATTAATGTTGATCTATAATTACAGAGAGCTGCGTGCAGCCCACATTTAGCGCTGTGGTCGGCTGGTTTCTGCTGGCGCACTTTTGCTTCTTTGCCACGTCTCATCAGACAACGTTGTCCCAGATCGATTGGCGCGCTGCCTTTGTGGGACGCTCTAGCGCCTTGGGGCAATCTCATCTCATATCTGGCACGCTGGTCATACTGAACACCTTTTGCGGGCCCATCTTCTTCTACTGCATGTACTCGCTGCTCAGCACAGAGACCTTCTCACTGTTTGCTCTGTTTCCCAATCTCATCAAGAGCTGCAGCAGCAGCAGCAGAAACAGCAGCACAAACAATGGCAACAATCGCAACAATGGCAAAGCTAGCACAGCAGCCATAGCTTTGTCTGACTTGGCCAACGATGCTGTGGGCTTTGATATGACACGTGGCGAGCTGGCGTTGTACGAGTATGAGGATGTTTTCCTGGGTGCAGCCTTCAAGCTGGCCACGCAGTTCTTTATGCTGCAGGGCCTTAAGGTGAGTTAACTGTGCGAACTTGAGGAAAAGTAACACTGACGTTAACCTATTTCATTTGCAGATCTTTTGTGCCATGCTCGCCTGTACCATACACTGTCGCCATTTGATGGTCTGGAAGATCTTTGCGCCGCGCTTCATCTACGAAGCCTTGGCCACCTTTGTCGGCCTGCCAGCTCTCATTGTGGGCTATCTGTTTCTATTGCGCATTAATCGCGCTGTCGATGGACTCATTAAGTGCATCAATAAGGATAAGTGAATCGGAATAACAGCAATTCAGCATTTGCTCTAGTCCCGCTACCGCAACCAAAAGTGTGTATTTTAAATTTTTATATGCCGATCCCTATTTATTTAGCATTTACTAAATTATATAGACTAGAAAAATCAAGGTATTGCAAATGAAATGAAAAGCAGTTTTTCCTTCTGGTGGTCTTCTCATAGCTAATTTATTATTATTTTTTTTTACTTTGTTTTTTTTTGTTCCAAAGAGGTTTACAAAGGAAACATGCTTTTTCAAAGTGTTTTTGTTGTTACATTAGCTTTAAATTTAGCGATTGCTGCATAGACACACACACGAAATACAACTAAAACAACAAATACACTTTTACATTTACATATACAGCTTACATATATTGTTATTGGCCATCTATGGGTTTATGGCGGGCTAAACGAAACATACAAATTAAGTACAATCAATGCACACATTCAATCATATATAGTGATTAATTTGCTGCTTAATTACGCTAGACTCTGCGCTTTGGTAACACAATTGAGCAATTTCACAATTGTGTTTTTAAGTACACACAAATAAGTAACGAATGAAAATTTAGCGCGAGGTAGGGTAACAAAAGTGGCATAATAATAATTAATCATAATTAGTGATATTATAAAAATATATTGAATAGTTTTGATGGCCAAACGAAGGTCTGAAGCCCAATTTACAAATATTTATATAGTTAGAATTGTTCTCCTATTAATTAGATTAAGTTAAAATGGTCGCTTGTTAGGGTTGTGTGGTCGTAGGGGTGTGTGTGTGTGTGTGTGTATATTTAGTAGAGATTCTAGTTTCTTAATGCCCATTGAGCACCGTTGGATTAGGTGCTACGCCATTTGTGTCGCCCTTATTAGGAGCTACAACAAAAAATTAAAAAAATATATATTTATATAATTAGGCTAAAGAAAAGTTGTCATCAAGCCAAGATGATTGGTTGGTTGCTTGGGTATTTGAAGAATTGTAGCGTATCGTATGTACAGCAAAACATGAATGAAAGGCAAACAACTAGCAGTTGACTACAAATTCTTTGGACTTTTGCTTTGATTTGATGACGACAGCAAAAGCATTCAATGTGTATGATCGCTGTCGTCGTAGTTGTTGTAGTAGTAGTTGTAATAGTAGTACTAGTGGTAGTAGTAGTAGTAGTAGTAGTTCTGGTAAGTAGCTCTGCCTTAGTCACTGTTCTCTTCATACGGATGATATTCTTGCCTCTCCGGCGATGATTTTGGCGACTGGTGTTGTGGCTGTTGCTTCTGCTGCTTACCATGCGCCGTCGAGCGGCAGGTTTTCCAGTCCTTTCGTAATGACAGATTGAACATTGAGTAGTCCGGATCGCCGGTAACCTCCTTCACAATATTCAAAAAGGTGGGCATACATTTCTGCAGCGCATCGCCGGACAACGAGGAGTACGTCTCCAATAGTATCAAGTTTTTGCAGCTATTGCAAGTGAAGACATTACTCAAAGAGATCTCGTAAACTGGATATTCTTTGCAAACCTACCGTGAATGACATGGCTCCTTGTAGATATCCAGTTGGAAATATTGATTGTTGATCAAAAAGCAGCGACGCGTCTTGTAGATGGGAAAGTGCGCCTTATCCTCCTGGGCCAGCAAATTCGTGTAGTCACGATGCGTTAGCTGGGTCTTGACCTCAATGCGCTCACGGTTATTCACATCGGGACGACGCTGCGTATGTATATAGCTCCAGTGATTATTCTGGCCGCGTTTGCGCAGACGCGCCTGTACTTTGGGTCCACCCGACAGTAGATAATGATGCACTACGTCGAAGTCTTGGAACGCTGGGAATTCGCTAGCCGGCGGCAGATTCTTAACTGAAATCGTAATATCAATTGCAATAAATATATGGGAGTCATAGGAGGAATACTCAGCGAAATACTTACCCAAGAATTTGAGCTTCCTTGAGGTGGCTTGCAAACGGTCGCGCGTATCGATGCCCAGCTTTTGGCACACGGATTCAATCATGCGATTCATTTTCGTCTCAAAATTGGTGGAATTATCTATCACATCGAAATAGGGATGGCCCACCCAGGCAGCCGCCGACTTGTAGTCCAGCTCACGGGCCAGCTCAACGCCCTCAGAGCGACAGGCATGATCCTGCAAGAAGTTGTAGAGATTAGCATATATGGGTTTACTTTAGTAGAGCATAGAGAGAATTCTTTAAGCTACCTAGATGTACTACACCAACAAGCATAAACACCCCTAGCTTAAGACTGATCAATATTTATGAAATTAGATAACACATGAAAGCCTTAAGAGAACACCTAACGACTTATGAGCGATACAGAGTTACCATTAGGACTACATTTAATCTTGAGTGTCAAGCGCTTACTAGATACTATATTAAATATAAACAACTTTACTGGCTTGAAGCTTTGCTCTTTAACCTATGTGGACTCTGGCTTCACTTTTTTCTTATAATACAGAATATGAGTATTGCAGTAGATAAAGCTAGTAAGCTCCATAGAAGCAGGGACTATGCTATAAAAGCTTTGACACATGTCGAATTCATGAACTCTTCAGTCCCTTTAAACAATTGCTAAATTATAATTCAAGCAATTTTCAAGCAGCATATATTCAATGGGCTTTCATTAGTTTATACCTGGTAAATGCGCTTTCTTTTCTTTAATTTAAAAACAAACACACATTTTTTATTGATAAAAGTTTGGCCAAAGGGAAAGTGTACAAAACTATCGATTAGAGGGCAAATGCGTGCCTTACCTCTGTGGAGTAGAAGTCCTCAGCGCCATTGGCAGCTGAGACCAGATGCAAGATTTGATTGTAGCGATTGTCGCGCATCTCAACGGGATTCCATTTATTGATTGCCATCATTTCCTCCCACTTTTCCTTGGGTATATCTGAAAGGAGCAAAAATGAGTTGAGGTATATTTGAGAGAATTTCGATTGGATCTTGCCCACTTACATGCACTGGCATCCATTACGCCACGATCGCAGATGATCAAACAGTCGCGTGTGCTCGAATTACCCAGCTCAAAAAAGGTATTCTCAATTTGCACCATAGTGCGGATCAAGTTCTCCTGAAACTTTTTAGCTGAAATGGAGAGTGAAAGAAACGTGTGTTGTGAGTAAAGGCAGCTAGTGTTGAAGGAATACATTTGCAAGCAAGTTCAGTCAGGGGAGGCAGTTACAAGAAAAGGAGTTTAGGTGAGAGTGGGAAGTAAGGAGTAAGTAGGGAGTCAGGTCTAACGATTCTAGTAACCAATTGAGTGAGCAATTAAATGAATTTCAAGCAACAGCAGCAGCAATAAATAACACAATGCTCTCAACTGTTTGAGGCTGATAACGATTCAATATATATATATATATATATATATATATATATATAACAGTAATTGATTGTGTATTGGTGTATGTGTGTACGTGTGTGTGCTTGTTTGCGTATGGATATGTGTGTCAAAACATAGTAAAGTTCAGTCCCCTTTAAGTAAACAGAGACCGAAGCCAGTGCCAAGGCCTTGTAACTGTTACTAAACAAGTGGACCGTGCTGTATATTGCGTAAAATCGTGTGTTATGCGATCATCGTGTGATCATTCATACATACATGTAGTATATATTGAATAATATACGCTCATTGACATCATTTCCTATCAACATCTCCTCCTTATATTACTACTGTATTACACACACTTTCATTATGGTATATTGAATATATATAATTATAACTGATTCATTGAAAATTTGCTAACCAAGATAAAGCTACACATAAAAAAAGCTATTATTTTCAATTATTTTTGTATTATTGATTAAAATTAAGATTATATTAAAAACTTTCTAATGAAATGTTCTTAAGAAAGAGCAAAAGATTTCATACTAGACAGATTTCTTATGGATTACATACAGACTTATGATATAAATATATAGGTATATACTATATATATGTCTATGCATTTCCTATTTACAGTAAGTTGTGAAAAAGCTATTTAGAGCGCTAGAGGTAAATAGCAACAAAGCGTAGTACACGAGACAACTCGACCTTGATGAAGAGAAATGTCTCAGACGTAATACAAATAAAGCACGCACAGTTTTACAGCTTCTCAGTCAGCATGTATACCCCAACGATATACATATGTATATACAGAGTCATGCATTATGTCATGGGACTCACATAGATATAGATACCACTATCAAATGAGTAATTCACAGTGAATATACTGTGTTACCAAGCATAAGTCAGAGGGTATTAAATCATCGAGCAACTATAGATAAAAACAATTTAATTGTTATTGTTATCATTTGCATGAACTCTTCTGTATCGTCCCCTTGCAGTTGAAACTTGTTGCGCTCACTCGTGCTGAGTGACATTGAAAAGTCAGATTCCTTTTGCGTTGAACTTGAACTGGGAGCGTTGCATGCATAATGCGGAACGGAACGAATCAAGAAATCGATCGATAACATTGATGAGCATGGAAAGCTTGAATGAAGCAAAACAAACGGAAAATGGGGGGCGTCGGGTGGGCGTTTGGTTTTTCGTGCAATTTCGCTTTTGTTTTCAGCTAATTCAATTAGCAAACAATGATATAAGCAACTGATGCAAATAGCCAAATACACACAGTAGTACTCACAGATATATTTATATACATGTATATATGTGTATAAAATACATACATACAGCGATTCATTCTACTACGCCATAACCCAAACTATTCTAAATTTCTTTAGAATTTTAATTTTTTTTTCTTTTTTGGAAACTAGTTTCTTTGGCGCTACATATATAATTATATAATTAGCTCGGTTACATTTGAATAACCAATAAAAGTGCAAAGCATATGCAAAGTTGATGGCTAACGTACAAATAGAATTGAATTGATAAACAAATTCATTTGGCTGTCAATTTAGGCAATCAAAAAAAAAAAAAAAGGGGAAAAAAAAGGGAAATAAAAAACAAATAAACTAAATGCTGACTAGAACCAGAAGTATCTGAATTTGCGACTCTGATTTATAATCAAGCCCAAAACTGAGTAAACGCCTTGATTAACGCCCAAATGTGAAGAGAATGCGTAGAGAGAGAGAGATAGAGAGAGGGAGAGAGATATCTGCCATGAATGGCGGCCATATACAAATGTAGTATATAGTCTCTACTTTTTTTTTTTTGGCACGTGATGCTGTTGACTGAAAATTCCATTTTTGTTCAAGATTTGACTCTGTGCTAGGCACTAGACATATGTGAGTCAGTATATTGGATAAATAATTGAATCATAAATGAAAATTGCTGCGCAACTGGGAAATAAGGCAGGTGGCTAGGGCCAAAACAAAAGCTAAGCTGACGTCTATTATTTTTGCATACCCTGGAATACATTGCAACAGGCAGTGGGCTGTATCGATTATGATCAACAATATCTGACTCTTTTTAGCTCTATATATAGGGTTATTTTCTGGTCTACTTGTGCACATAACTGTCTGTGCGTCCGTCTATCCATTCGGCAGTCTACATATTCCTCCGTCTGTCCATCCATCCGTCTCCCTGCTTATCTATCCGTCTGATAGTTTGTTTGTATATTCTTCCAACCAATCTGTCTGCTTATCTGTGCGACCGTCTTTCCGCCTGCGTAGCTATCTATTCGCCCATCGTCATAAATTGGTTCACTTCACATTCTCTTAGTTCAAATTTGTCTTAAGATATCAATATTTATTTTAATTTTCTTGCATTAGATAAGAAATCGATAACAAACTACTTTATATTAAAGAATATTTTGGGCATATTTATACCTAGTGAATTATATAGAAATAAAAGTAAAAAAATACTTTATATTTACAGCCATATAATTGGATACCTAGAGCCCTGTGGCACTACAGGGTATCTCTTGGACGTTCATGCTGACTTGTTTTTCGTTTACTCATTTAACAGCTGCAATTAACGTTTATTAAATGGGCTTTTACAGACTCTTTTTGCCTGCGTATGCAAGCACGTACACATGTATATTAGGGGTACTCTCACAAGCATTTTTTTCAGCTATGCCGTTTTTCGCTAACTAAAAGCAGTTACTTTGTATTATATAAAGATATATGTATATAACATTTGAAATTAAAATTTATTATTATTAATTTGTTTAATTTTTGCCGTTCAGCTATAAAAATGGTTTAGCTATTAAAATTATTTTATGTGCGCTTATTCATAGGCACGTGCTAGTCAGAACCTAAAACTGGCCACAAAAGCAGCGTGTTCTTTAAATATATATGTACACATACATATACATACATTTGCATATATTTCATCTATCTAAGCAGAAATCTACGTACTAGATGTGCGTCTAAATATAAATGTCCCATTTAAAAATTCGCGCGAAAATGCTGTGTTTCAAAAATTATAAAAGTGAAAAAAAAACTATATATATATATACTATATATGATATATATATTTATATACATGATATTAGAGACATTAGTTAACGGTTTTGCTAGAGAGCAAACACAGCACAAAGCAGTACAAATAAACATGAAAACGTATCATATCATATGTTTGATATATTTATACAATATTTTGATATGATATGAGATGTGATATGTGTATACATAGAAGTCATAAGAATGTTTAATCAGGCTCGATTTGTTAGCACAAATATCAATAAGCATTAGAGGGGAAAATAGATGTCAAATCAACAAGAAAAATTGCTGGCAAAGCAAACGGATCAGACAGGTGATATATATATGTATATATATATATATATATATAAACAATGACAACAAATCTGTTTAAGATAGTGATGTTGTCAAGATAACACGCACACACACAGGCGCACACACAAGCACTTGATATTGACAGAGCAACAAAGTTGATGAAGTTTTTTAGCGAAACAAAAAAACATTTGAATTATTTGAAAAATGTTTTTTTTTTTTTTTGTGTTTCTGTTTGTCTCTCACCTTCGTTGACATAGGGTTTGGAGGCAGCCTTGGCCAGGCAACGTGGACAGGATGCAGTCAAATCGATCATGCTGTGCTCCGGTGCAGCAAAAGGCAGCTCTTTGTGAACGAAGGTGCTTGGCGTGAGCGGGTCTGTGTGCGGGTGTTTTTTTTTTTTGTATTTGCGATAGAATTTATCAATGTCGCGATATCAATATTAATAAAAAAAAAAAAAAAAAACAGCAGAAAATAATAAATTTATATAAGCCAACCATTCAATCCTATAAATATACTCTATGAACATTTCGATTTCTGCACTCGTGACCAAAAGCAGATTAATACTTCTTATATTTTTCTTTTATTTATTTATAACTTTATAAGTCAGGCCATTAACTCATTAAGAGTGTATTTTTTCGTAATCACTTAAATTTGTTGTTGCTTTGAACTACGTGCTGCATGCATGGACTGGGAAGATACCCTGTTCTAGAGATACTCGAAAGTAGTCTACCTTAGATGCATAAATATAGAAGTAATACATATAGTTTTATTATACTTTACTCATACGCAATTAATGGGATACTGGGCATATATTCTATATAAATTGATCACGATGAATTCGATGAATATTGAAAACAAGCAATGGAAACTTGGTATAATCTATATTGATCCTATACATCTTGATATAGAAATATATTAAAAGTGTTCATGTTTGTTCTCTAATAGCTCCTTGAACTTAACTTGCATAAACTAAACAGAACTATATAAGAATACGGCCAGCTCTATAGATATACTAGCCAATCTTAACTACCTCTCGTCTTTTACAGAGTATACGACAAAAAAGTCCCATCACATGGCTTAAGTACGCAATTGACAAATTAGTTTTGAAAATCGTTATACAAACGACATCTAGACACGCAAATTCTTAAGGATTCATGGGCATTATTTATCGACTTTTTGAGGTACAAAATTATATATGTATATATATATATATACATTTTCCTTTGTCTCTTTTGAACAGCGATGAAGCAAATTACATAAATGAACAAAGGTTCATTTCAGTAAAGACTGAAGACGTGACATTCTAAAAGGGGGCGGACAGTGATGCCCACAAATCGACAACAAAAACGAAAAGCAAATAGAGTACAGAGACTATCTCGTCTTTAGGACATATACTATATAGACAGTATAGTATATCGAGCATATATAATATATAGAGTATTTAGTATATGCACCATACAGCTCTATATTGTATAAGTAGTATAGTATATGCTAAATTATCTATGGAAAATGTAGACTATATTGTTTATAAGTTATATAGCTTATATTATAGAGTATAGAGATGATATTCTCTCTATAGACTATTTCGTCTATAGAGACTGTACGCTGTTATAGAGTATATACTTTCTAGCTGGCAGCTGAGCTAGTCGCTGTTGCTGTAGATATTCAAAGAAATACGCTTTGTGGGAGGCTGTACACAAATATAAACACTGATATAAGACTCAATGTATATATATATATATATATATATAACAATATATGCATATACATACATATACATATACATATATATATAGATATAAAGCATGTGTTCCTCTGTGCTTTTCAAGTAAATATTTTTGTTTTATTTTTGTGCTCAAAAAAAAAAACGAACTTGACAATTCTCCCAAGAAACAAATAAATTCTGCAGACATTGAAAATTCTCGAGCTCTCATTATATGACCACAAAAATATCTTAAAAGACAAAATAGCAAAAGCTAAACTACTAAACTAATCTAAATCTAGCAATATCTTTAGACTTAGATTAAATATTAAAAGTTTATTTTTGAGAGTGGTGTTGGGATTTTTTTTTGTAGATATGGGAATATGCTTGCAAAGTTAAAGTCTTGAATTTGCTCGTTTCTTCTCTTAGAACTTACCCTCTTCCGCGGTTAAATCTGAGAATTTGACGCCTCCGCTAGAGTTTTTAGTAAGGGGGAGAGATAAATGAAAGGATAAGTAAATCAAAATCTATGATGTCGCAATAATAGAGACTACTCGTGTAAAGACTACATTAAATTTGATAATTTATTTATTCATTTTTTGTTTATTTAAATGTGAGAAGTTTGAAAAAAGGGAAGTGAATATATATTTTTATATATTTAAATATCGTACTATATATGTGTATATTATGCAAGGCAATAGTTAAGGAACGCAATCAAATCAAATCGTTTACTTCTTGAATGCCGCACAAACAAATAAATATAAGCAAAGGGGGACAGCTCGGACAGACACGGTCATAAATATATCCATTTCAAAGATATTTGAGAGTGCTTTTATATGAATGACGTCTGGACTATCCGGCTATCTCACTTTACCTTCTTTTACATTATATATTTGTTATCTATTTTGTTCTTTTTTTTTCCAATTTTTTTTTTTTTTTTTTTTTTTTTTTTTTTTTTTTTTTTTTTTT
>NW_022045866.1:1407969-1426576 GCF_001654015.2 Drosophila navojoa
CTTCGGAAAAAGCCAGATTTGACGGGAAAAAAGCTGAATTGGCAGCAGTGATTGTATTGGCAGCATATTGTAGAGTTTTGGACATTAATTAGGCCCCTTTTGTTGAGGCATGCTCGAGTAGACTCTTCAGCATTTGAGATTTTGTTTTGTCGACTTTATGCTGGTTGCACTGCCCAAACGTC
Organism: Drosophila navojoa; assembly: GCF_001654015.2. Next base: position 1,408,152 of record NW_022045866.1, read on the forward strand.
GAGTGCACAATTAGTTTTAATTAGAAAGTTAATCAGATAACATTGAAACCCGCTTTCATTGACTGCATATATATATGTGTATGTGTGTATATCATTTCGTAAGAGCATAAAGATACCTTCATGTAATACCATAATGCATACACATGTTTCAGCTTATCGCCGCCCTCTTCTCTTCAGTGTCCCCCACTCTCGTTGCTTCTCTTTGCTGCCCTTCTATTCGATTCTCAGCTATTGATAAGCAGCAGCTTCTTTGTTGCATGCTTTATCTCTTAATTGAATGCAGCAGCAGCCGCAGCAGTGTGCGTTTCTCTTTACATTGGTTTCCGCTTTGACTTAAATGTTTTTTGGATAAACTAAATTTGGAATTTTTGCTCTGATTGCAGTCGCATGGTGGTACAGGGTATCCCTTTGGCGAGTCGTGTTCGAATGATTGCTACGTGTACCGCACGAAGGACGGCAATGTTGGCGTCGAACGCTTGAAAGTCAGCGGAGATCTACCGACGGCTCAGTATGGACCTGGCATTGTTATACATAAGCATTATTTGTATACCATTGGCGGTACGACTGGCTTCGATTATTCCTGTGATGTTTATCGCTTGGATTTGCGCACCAAGGTGTGGGAGAACGTCTACATCTGCCGGCCAGAGATGCGCGACGATCCGGAGGGACGCTATCGACACGAGGTCGTCTATGATGGCAAGCATATCTTTGTGCTGGGCGGCGGCACCTCGAATTCTGTATATGATCTGCAGCGTATACCAGCCTATAATTTGGATGCAAATAGGTGGGATTACTTTGATACACTACCGGATCGGAGCAGCGGCGCATGGAGCGAAAACGATAAGGGCTACCCGAGACCGCGCAAATGCTTCTCCTGTGTGCAGCACCAGTCATCCAATGGCGACATTGAGGCCTTTATTACTGGTGGCTTGCAGGTACGAGGACGTTAAAGCACTCTAATTTAACAAAAACTAATCTCTCCCTATATCTCTTTATGCTTAGGGCGACTTTTCGACCTATTTCTCAGATATTTGGAAGCTGAACTTGCGCACCAAACAGTGGACCATCATACAGACGGCCAGTTTGCCCCGTGCTCTGTATTTCCACTCGGCAGCCCATTCGGGCAACGGCTGCATGTACATCTTTGGCGGCATCGAGTACAACGATAAGGAGACACTGAAGCGTCGCAATGATCTCTACAAAATGTGGATGACCATACCAAAGTTAAGTGAAATCTGCTGGGATGCCATCACCTACTACAATGATAATTTGGATCTGTACGACCGTAAGACTCTGCTAAGTGCTGGCATACCCAAAAGTTTTACCGAACGCCTGCCGCCGCAACGCGTCCTAACTGAGAAGGGTGAACCGGGCTCGACCATAATGACATCGTTGTACTCAATTCCGAAGCGCGCCCGATCCCAAATGCAATAATTGGCTAGCTTCAGCAATTGAGCTTTAAATCCCAATCCCTGCCCAAACAAAATAAAGTTGTGAATTGAGATTATGGCGTGAGTGATTGTCCCTGTGGTGGAGCTATGTTTCGTTTTTTGGTCCAAGTCTAATCAAAAACAAATGCAAGTTGAAAAGAAAAAATACAATTTTTAGTTTTGTGAGCGCGCGCTGTGATCGAATGCGAAAAACATTTATATTTATATATACATAATGTGTATTTTGATATTTCGTAGAGTCGAGTGGAAAGGCGAAACATGTTTTATTTAGCATGTAAATAAGACGTAAATATAGTTTAGTTTAGGCAGGAGGCGAATTTCGATGGGATAAATTTTACGAACAATAACCGGAATAACAAACCAAAAGAAAACAAAGAGTCCAGCGCACACAAACCAATTTAATACCGTTTAAACATTTACTTAAACTCTATAAAAATATAATAGCAGTATATTCCTTCAAGTATTTCTCTGCTCCTCTCACTCACACACACAAACACACACCAAGCAACACACCTGCACCGCCCACTTCCCCTAAAGGCTACACCAAACAATCTCATATATAGAGGAAGTATGTGCCAAGAGGCAATTAGTTCATAGAGAGCTTTTTAGCTAATGTTCTCTAGAAACTATCCAATTAAGCAATTTACATACTTCCAATGTATTTTTTTGTTAAAGTGTACATAATACTTAGATATATAGTTATATTTAATTTAATATTTAAGGTTTTCGTCTTTATTGCGGCACCTTGGCCCAACATTTAAACAAAGTTTGCTCGATATTATAAAATATATATACAAATCTATATATATATATATATATATATATATATATATATATATATTTATATTATAGCCGCACTTGGCTACAATTTGAGTTCATTCTAAGTTAATAAACGTTTTTAATGTAACAAAATATAATGTATGGCGTCTTAAATCGCAACGCATGTAATTTCCCCCTCCCCTTTCTCCAACCCCTTGCAATCTATTGCTTCGCTGCTGACCCACTTAGTTTGTGACGACATCAATTCATGAATTCGGCGCCTGCATTAAGTCCTGTAAAGGCTGAGTCATGCGCATTGCCAAATGCACCCCAAAAACAAACGAAGGCGGGTAAAGCAGGTAAGCATTGGCATTCAAGAAGATATGTCTTGCTGCTGCTGGTGGTGGTTGATAACCCAAACTGTTGCTGCTGCTCTTCGTATTGAGTGCACACACACTCTGAACTGCGCAAAAAGGCCGTGACCTGCTTTATCAAGCACAACATATGACGTCATATTATAGGGCTTATAAGTGCAACTTGAAAATCAAATAATCTCTCATTTTGACAAGCGGCAGTGATGCTCGCCAATAAGTATGGATTATCAAAACCAATGCCGTCAGAAAATGGGAGATTCAAGAGAAAAGCAAGTAATTCGCCATATGAATAAGCAGAAGCGATGATCTTCACTGGAAACTGCCGGTTTTTTGTATATAAAATACAATAATGTTTGTATTTTTTTTTTTTGCTATTTAAATACTTGCGCGTTGTTAAACACCGGGCCATTCTGTTAACAGAACATATGTTGTCATCGTTTACGGTGAATGTCTAAGCTGTGTTCATTTTAAGTAATTTACCACGCTGATAGCAATATGCAGTTTAATATTTACGAATTAAATAAATGAGTTGTGAATATCTCGTATTTCGATTAAATGTAGTTTAAATCTTTGCTGCTGTTAAATGCCGCGGCACACTGTTAACCAAACATATGTTGTGTTCGCGTTTACGGTGAATGTTAAATATTTCAAGGCGTAAATTGTTTGCTTGCTTGATAGATTAATAGATTTAAAATGCTAAAACCTAAAGCTTTAACGCAAGTTTTAAGTCAAGCCAATACTGGTGGCGTAGAGAATACCCTGTAAGTACAGTGAAATAATCAATGTAGCTGCTTAATAGATTTTTTGTAACCCTTGCAGACTGCTGAGTCAGGAGGGCGCTCTGCTGGCCTACTCGGGCTACGGAGATAAGGATGCACGTATTACTGCAGCAATTGCGAGCAATATTTGGTCTGCCTACGAAAAGCACGGCCGTAATGCATTCCGTGAAGATCGTTTAACCTTTGTACTAATTGACTGCGAGTGTGGGCACGTCGCTATCACACAGGTGGGTGTCTCCCTCTGTGTGTTTTGATATTGTTTACTTTAAATTGAACCCGTGCAGGTGGCCAGTGTGTTGTTGTGCCTCTACGCCAAAGAACATGTGGGTCTGGGCATGCTAAAGCAAAAGACAATGTCATTGGCGTCGTATTTGGAAAGACCACTCAAGCAAATCTCTGCATCCTAGTGAACCGTAGATATATGAATATCTCATCGGTTTCGAATAGATCTAAGTGTATATCTTGTTTTGTAGCTTATAAATATTAAAACTTTCAGTTTTGGATCGGAAATAAAGAAGTCTGGTTTATTTACGCAGAAATTGAAGTTTACGCACAAAAGGAAATAGTTAAATATGTATACAATTAGATTTATATAAATGTTGCACTTATGGCTATGTTGAGCTCCGATGTCTATAAGTTAAATAGCCCAACTTGATTATTCGATGGCATATAACTTCAAAGTACGATCCATGCTGGTGGAGGCAATATATTGCGCATGTCTGCCAAATCTTACGCCGGTTGCGAGGGCCGTATGGTCATTGAATACCTTCAGATCCTGCCACTGTTTGCACAAGTAAACCCTGCAAAAGAGATAGAAAACGATATCAACAACAGTTTCATTTCACCTTAGCAACAGAGTAAACAAACTTCTACAGTAATTTGCTTAGTCATTAAGTAGCTTAGTTTAAAGAATGAAAAAGTTTAAGAGTAAAATTTATCGCAAATATGAAGGTAAGCTGGATATATATGTATATCTAGATATATATAGTTTCGAATCCCATTTGCAGATTATATACGACCCGAGGACTATTTGGAGCCAGATGCACCAAAGCCCATCAATCTCAGCATTGATGACTTTAATGCGGTAAGAAATCTTGAGATTGTAATACTTTATGAAATCAAATTTTAATCCTTTTTTATCCTTGCAGCGCGGTGAAGTTGCCAATCCGCGAGCGCCTTGTGTGGTCACCACTATAGATCCGGAATATATCAAGGATGCCGGTCTACAGCGTCTAGCCAGGAAGTTTCGGATGAAAACGTATGTGAATCTATATCTACTTTAATATATATATAAATTTTGCTCTAATCAATCCTTTCTCCACTTACAGTGACATCTTATTGCTACGCGAGATAACGCGAAACAAGTTCATGTATTATGCCACGCAGGAAATGTTTTTGGACAAAAAACGGGAAGTGGAGTATCAAAACAAATTGTTCGAGGAATCGGAAGAGTTTCGCAAGTTTGCCGAGGACGCATTAATGAAAATGAAGGCGACTGAATTTAAGAAAATGCGCGAAGCACAAGAGAGGCTCAAGGAGTTGAAGGAGAACAAAGTGTCCGAAGAGCTCAATCAGGTGAAGCTGCAGCATCAGCGTGTGCTAATGGAGGTGCAGGAGATCTTTGGACGCTTTCAGTATTTACTAAAGCTTATTAGCTACTTTGATGACACTGTCGAGCAGCAGACGGAACAGGCGGACAGTAAGCTAACGAGGCCCAGTCATATTGTCGATATGGTGATTAGCGAAAGGCATCCAGCTGGGCTGGAGCAAGTGAAACAGGTGAACGATTACATGGAACTCGTGGTACGACCCTACTTGGCGAAACGTAATCATTTAAATGCCGACATATGGATCAAGGGATACGAGCGTAATCGCATGAAGGTGTCCAATTATAATAGAAGATTTACGCATCTCGCACTGTTGAATCATATTGTTGGCATACTTCATGAGAAGGCCGTAAGCTCAACATCTTTAAGAGATACACATAAATAGATTTAATATTCCTTGTTTTACAGGAGAAGACACAGCAGCGTAACGCAAGTGCTGTGGTGTTTCTCAAGGATCCAGAGTTTTTGCAGCGTCGTGTCGATGCACTGCAGCAACGCGCACACGAACTGTTTGCCGACTTCGAGCAGTCCTACTGCAAGGAGTGAGTTCTTACAATAAATAGAATTTACATTATTTTTGAATACATCTTATTCTCTTCTCTTCTATAGCAAGCTGAGCTTAAAGCTGAATAGCATTGTGCCTGTCATATTAAAGCAAATGCAAAACAAAGTTGAGCCGGAGGCGCAGCAGCCGAAGAAGGAGCCACCCAAGACGCCACCACAAAAGTCCTCCAAGCAGTGGCGCACACTGGAGGATATGCGCGCGCCTGTGGCCAAAAAAACTACCGCTGTCTACAAGGACGAACAGGACACCACGCTGGCTAAAGTGGAGAAAATACAAACATTTGCATTGGTAACTTCAATTCTCTCCTAATATTCATATACAATCTTAAATAGCTCCAATCCTTTTCCAGGAACTGCTGCGTAAACTGGATGCCGTTCCGCCAGATGATCTGCGTCGCATGGAACAGACTGTGCGTCGACGCATTGCCAAGCAAAAGGAAATGTCTCGCCGTGCTTTGGTAAAACAGAATCGTTTGCACAACTGGATGGAGCACTTTAAGAAGCATCATCGGCTGCGCCAGGCATTGCGTAACAAACACAAGGTTTGAAGACTTGCCCATATCATATGTATATCACACATTTCCATATGTCTTATAAATAAAGTTTAAGCGCTCACCTAACATCCGTGCCGGCAATGGCTAGATATGTGCCGCTTTGATCGAAGCACAGGTCCTTAACCTCATAGCCATCGTCCAGTTGTATGGTCTTGAAGTTCTTTAGTTTACGCAAATCCCAGAGCTTCACGCAAGCATCGTCAGCAGCTGTGGCCAGATAGTAACCGTTCTCCGAGAAGGATATACCAGAGATGGGTCCGGTATGGCCAGGAAAGTTGGCTACATTGCTTTGCTCCTTCAGATCCCAGATTTTCACTTGCGAGTCGACGGTGCCTGTGCCAAAGATCAAGCCATCAGGATGAAATTGAGCCGTGGTCAGGCCCACCTCGGCCGTGTCGATGACCTTCGTGAGGAGGCGTCCAGTGCGTATGTCTGAGAAGGCCCAGTGCTTGTCCGACGAGGTGGACAGCAAGTAGTCGCCAGTGGGATGCAGCGAGAGGCCAGTGACGGGTCCCTCATGGCAGCGCAACAGGAGCTGCGTCTGCGAGGTGGGAACATGCCAAATGCGTATGTTCATGTCTGGTGAGCCGGTGATGACAGTATCCTCATTCGGATGGTAGATGACCTTGGTGATCTTTTTGGTATGACCCTTCAGTATAGCCACAACTTGTTCCGTGTCCTTGTTGAACACGGTGGCATTCTTATCATTGCCGCCAGTCAAAATCTTGCTGTGGTCAGCGCTGTTGATGTCCAGAGCCAGTATACCAGGCACTGAAGCCGAGTGTAGGCCAGGATGCGACGCAACGGTCAGGAAGTTCTTCACTTGATCCGGTGTTACGAGCTCCTCGGGCACAGTGCGTCCACGCTTCTTGCGCTCCTGTGTCAACACTGTAGCCTTGTCCTGCAGTTTCTGTATGACCTCGGCACTCATGCCGGCCTGCTCCATTTGATGAGCACCGCCAGCACCAGCTTCGGCAGCCAGTGCTGGTTCCGAAATCATCGATGGAGCATTCACAATGCCAGCTTGAGGTTTCAGAGTGGCCAGAGCCTCGCGCGCTGCAGTTAGCTCCTTTTTAAGGCGCGCAATAACACGACAGGCGGCATCATGCTGATATAGCGCATGTGAGAGCTCCTGGCGTGTCGTCTGCAACTGCTGGCGCTGTGTGAATGAGTGTATCATCAGTGCATCCCACTCATCCTGCATGGTTTTCAGCGTTGCCGGTATACTCGTAGCACTTGGCGGCTTTGGCTTTACGACGGCTGGGGTCTTGATTTCAATGAGTTCCTCCTGCTTCAATTCCTTGCCATTGATGGGATCGCAGCCGTTCTCCAGGATATACTTCTCAATGACGCGTCTTTCGAAAACGGCGCCCGAGTGCGGCGAGATTACAGGCGTTTCGGGTACCTCGTTTGTAACTGAAAATAAAAACGTTTATTCGTTTCAATGGTAATGACTATGCAAGTGGGCCAAACTTACGTGCACAAACCAAAGCCATCGCGACAAATATTTAAACGTTTTCGTCTGCTTAAAATATGTATTACAACTTTTACACACGTTTTCCAATCGAAACAAGCGCAAAAATTGTCGGCAATTGAAGCTTCTTCTATAACAAAGCCATTCGCAGCGCAACGCAAACATTAGTATATATCGATAGATCATCGTTTAGCTTACGATGTTTGGCAGCAATGCAGCTCAGCTGATGCAGTTATTTAAGTTCCGCGTGCTTGTACTTTTTCATTCAGGGCAGTATATTTTGTAAATTCCTGATTAAAGCATGCTAAAAAATGTTGTGCAATGGCGAACAGCCAAATTGCTGTTGAATGGAGCCACTCGAAGTAGAGCGAGGCGCTGCCTGTGCGCCCCATTCACAACAAAAGCCAACGAAAATGCCGCCTTGAGAGAATCTGAGCTGGAGCCGGTCAGTAAGAAATATGTGAACCCCTTCGCACAATCTACGCCTACAGCCCTGTCAGAAAATATAATAACAGAGACAGCAGAACAGCGCGACAAGAGGCTTAAGGTATTGCAGCTGGAGGCAGACATAGCGCACCAGGAGGGACGCCGTGTGCCGGGCTTAGAATTCTTCAAGGATCATCACTGGGCTCATATACTGACCCTGCCAACCAAATCGGCACGCATCAAGTACTATGCGTTTCTCTGGCAAATCGAAATGAAGAAGGCATCAGAGAAACGCAAGAAGGAGCAGCGTGCCGAAGACACAGAACGCCGTTTGGCTGACCTGCGCAAGGAGCGTGAGGAAAACACACACATAATCTATGGACTGGGCCATACGTCCATGTTTCTGCGGATCTACGACACAACTATCAATCACTGGCAGAACAATCGCTTGACACGGGCCATGCAGTTCGCTCCGAAAATGGTACTGGACTGCTCCTACGATTCGTACATGAACAATCGAGAATGCTCGAATGCTGCCAAGCAACTGATGCTCAGCTTTGCAGAGAATCGCGCGAATGACGAACCCTTTGATCTGCACTTTTGCAATGCTAACTTAGAGGGCAAATGCATGCAGGGCCTTCAGCGTTTCATACCTACAATGCTTAATCCAGAGTTTCCCATGAATGTGCATACCAAGTGCTTCACAGAGCTGTTTCCCAAAAATCAGCTGGTTTACCTAACGCCCCATTGTCGCGAGGATCTGGTCACCTACAATCCGGATGATATTTACATAATCGGAGCCATGGTGGACACTGTGAACAATGAGCCGCTTTCGCTGGCGAAGGCCAAACGCTTGGGTTTGCGCATGGCACGCTTGCCTTTAGACCGATACCTCCAATGGGGATCCGGGTCGGGCAAATCGCTTACCCTCAATCAAATGATAAATATTATGCTGGATCTGAAGAAAACCGGAGACTGGGATACGGCACTGCAGCATGTGCCACGGCGCAAGGTCATTGATCTGGGCGCAGAGCAATACGAACGTCGCCAGACATTGAATAAACGTGCCAACCAGCTCAACGTTCGCATCGATCATTTGTTCAAGTATGATGATAATCGCAATGAATCTACGAGCTTTGGCACGCCTCAAAAACTGCGCCAACACAAGGAAGGATTGGAATTCAATTTAGATAATTGGGCGTCAGGCAAAGGGAAAACCACAAAAAGGAAATAGTAAATATCTACATTTGATTACGCTAATTTTATTGAACAATTTATTAAATGAGGTAGCTGAAATCCAAATATAATTAATCATCGAGTGGCTCCTCTGATAGAGCGTCATGGAATTCCATTTCACTACCATCCGACTGTTGGGACGAGTCGAGCTCCTTTGGTTCCTGTTCGTCTTTATCTTGAACTGTTAGTTTCGCAGCCTCATTTGTTATTTCGCGAATCAATAGTCCCTCTTCCTTTACTCTATATTGCACATCAAGTTTCTCAGTCTCATATTCTTCTTTCAGGGAATCGTCTATAATTAGCTCAATTTGCTGTCCTTTTTTAATCTCTTGTATTGCCGCCTCTTTTTCATTTGCTACCTTTTTGGGAATCTCTTTAATTTTATCTGTTATTTCTTCTATTATTAAGGCCTGTCTTTGTGTTCCGTCTTGGATTTCCTCCAGCTTTTCAGTCTTGTACTTTATCTGATCAATTTTCTTTGCATTGCCTATCATTAAATTGTCTTTGGTTAGCTCAATTGTTGTCCCTTTCATTTCCTTTCTAGGTACCTCTTGAATTTTATCTATTATTTCTTCTATTATTAAACCCTTTCTTTGTGGTTCATCTTGGTTTATCTCCAGCATTTCCTTTTCATTTGATTGCATTGTCTGTTTGTCTTGTATCTCTTCTATTTGCTTTCTAGTCTCATAATCTCCCATTTCATCAATGTCCTTCTCCTTGACTTCCTCTGGCTCCTCTGGAAACTCGTCCACATCGTCGCCAGCTCCGCCTGGCGTCTTCTTATATCTCAATTGCATATTTTTGGCATTGATGGCCTGATAGTTGATGCAAGGTCGCAGACCCGCCGACTTCAACAGCTCCTTAGCCGTCGCCTCGAACTTTTTGATGTGCTCGCTGCGCTCGACAGTCAACAGTTTCGTTTCGAGCACAAACAGCGATTGTTCACGCAGTGCCCCAAAGAACTCTTTGCTCAGGAAAGTGTAATAGTTGTAGGCAAAGAAGGCGACATCGAAGTGGTTCTGCCAACGCGGTGCGCCACTCTGCAGCTCCCTTATCTCCATGGGCGAGATGAAGTGCACTTCGACATCGGGCACTGGCAGCCAGGGCTTGTCATATCTCAGCTGGCTCTCGTTGGCGTCGCATTCGTTGTGGGTGAGCAGCGGCGTCATCAGCAGCTTCGTTGAGCCGTAGCGCCTCGAGATGTCTTTGTCGTGCTCGTAAACTGTTTGCGTTTGCAGCTCGTGAAAGAATTCGAGTAGATTACGCTCGGTTATGTCTGTGGCTCGATAGTCGTTGTCGCCGTGCACCGAGTTATGCAGCCGCTCCTCCGAGCTGCGCAGTCCAAAGCCGCAAAACGGACCCGTCTGTATGTCACCCACGTAGCCGCGATGCAGAAAGTTGCGGCCATTGCGCACGAGTCCCGCAGCCAGTGTCTTGTTCGGCTTGCAGTGCTCGTACTCGGGAAAGACGAAAGCCACGCCCGATTCCCGCCAATAGCGATACTCCTGCGAGCATATCTGCTGCGCCTCGCGACTCTTCAGCGTCATGCTCAGATCCCAGTCGAAGGCGCCCTCACGATGATCGTAGCGCGGCCCCAGCAGGGCGCGCACTCGCTGCTCCCAGTAGCGTTGTATATCGTAGACCTGCTGCTGCGGCTGCCAGTAGCTGAAGGCCATTTCGAGGCCATCGCGCTCCTTGTACTTGAGTGCCTCGATATTGAGCATTGGAGCGAGGCGCTGCAGCTGCTCCTCATCGCAGATCATGTTGAGCAAGGTGCGCGCCTTGGCGGCCACATAGTGGTGTGAGCTGGGACGCAGCAGCGAATTGCCATAGATGTCCATGAAGAGGTGCGTCTTGCACACCAGGCTGAACGACTCGGCTGGCTCCAGAGCCAGGCCCAATAGCAACATGTTCCTGGCTATAATCTCCACGCAGGCATCCAGCAAATAGATCTTCAACTTTGGCTTGCCCACATGGGTATATCGTTTGGCCAGCGTTTTGATGACATGCCTGGGATCGGCGCCACCACAGATGAGTATATTGAGAGCCTTGGGCTGTTGCTCTGCTGCCTCGGCATCCGGCTCATCCTTGAGCTTAAAGGCCTTCAAGTACTCCTCGTACAGATCCAAAGCACTGCTCAGACCCCAAAACATTTTGCTTTCACTATTTAAAGGCAACTAAAACGATTTTCGATTGTTATTGCTGGCTACTCCTGCTGCTGCTGCTGCTTTTGCTATTTGTTCGATTGACAGCAGTTGCCTGGACGACTGGACTGAATGACTGCCTGCCTGCTTGACTAGCTAGCTAGCTAGCTGGCTAGAGTTGTTCTATTAGCTATTGAGACGTTGCCCGGGCAACGACGTCTCTTGGCCTGCTTTGCATAAACACCCGCTGTCATTTGATTGTTATGTGGGATTAGGTAGAGCAGAGCGGAAATTGCTTTCTGATATCTCAGTGTGCAGCAGGATGCGCATCGTAATGCATTTTTTAGCATTCACTTGGATGCTTTTAGCTGATTGCCAGCGCGCGTATTCAAGCAAAATACATAGCTGAAATGTGTGCTCCTCGGGCGCAGCTACTTATTAAAATGATAAACAATATTGAGTGCGATTCCCGAGCAAGGGACAAGCTTGCTCATGAAACTGATGTCAGCCATCAATGTGCTTTCACTCAGTGTTTCTTTTGTCTTCAAGCTGTGCGGCACGGGTAGCTTTTAATGCATTTAATGCAAGGGGGAAATTGAATTTCAGGAAAAGCATGCATGAGCAGAGGAAGAAAAACTTGAAGCAGCAACTGCTTAAAATCTTTCTCGCTCTTTCTCTTTCTGTCTCTCGCTCTCTGAGTTTCTCTCTGGGCTGGGCAAGTGGCTTATTTAATCTTCAGTCGCATTTGGCTTGTGCGTTAGCTGGACAGTTTCATTTCTCAGCTCAGCTCGATTCAACTTTCCACGTCTCTGGCAAAGGCCCACAAAACTACGGAACAGAAAACTTGCTAATACATACTTATTGTTGTGCCAAAAGTCCTGACAAAAGCGCACAGATTGCAAACTTTTTGGCAGCTGGTCGCCTTAATTGCGTGTGTGTGCATGTGTATGTGTGTGCCAGCCTTCACCTCCTGCTGTTGCTGCTGCTCCTGCTCATCATACGCTGCGTATGGGTGATATATGCCTTTGGCCTGTCATACGCTGCGTATGCGTGCTGCCTCTCCTCCTCATGCTGCTGCAATTACGTCGAGTTCGAGAGTCGCTCGTGCATCTAATGCGCCGTCTAAGCACAAAATATTCCGAAAGTGATGAGAATTTGTTAAAGCTGCCAGCAAATTCTGATTCATCAAGCTCACAGTTTGCTGTTTCCTCTGCTGTTGTGGTTAGATTGCTGCTGCTTCTGCTGCTGCTGGTGCTCCTCAATTAGTCAGTGTAATGGCAGCTGCTGGTACACAGTCATGCACTTCATTTGACTGCGGTTCAATAAATACGAGCACAAAGCCGCACTGAATTCCATTCGAGCTGCGCACAATTCATCACAGCATCAGTTTTCAATGAGTTTCGGTCGACAGGCTCTCAGCCCGTGCGGTTGCCCGCTGGCTGAAACAAAAGTAATTAGAAGCCCTCGGGCTAAAGCGAAAACGGCTAAAAAGAATTCCACACAATAGCCGCTTCACAAAAAAAAAAAAAAAAAAAAAAAAAAAAAAAAAAAAAGCAAAACAAAAGCAAAAAAAAAAAGGTTAGTTAAGCCTTGCGGTTGCCACGATTTTTTCTCTATATGCCAGAGAAAACGCAGCTGAGCTTAGGCAAGGCTGTGCTATGTGTGGGTGGACTATGCGAGCATATATACATACATACATATACATAAATATATTTCTTTCTATTTGCATTCATTGTTTAGCAAGGCAAAAGGACAATAGAATTTGCTGATGTTATGCAGAAAAGTTTTATTATAAATAATTGCGCTGAATTTATTTCATAGGCGAAATTGAGAATATAAATGGAAGGTTCGTTTAGCAAACTACTCATGGCTTTTAGTTACTTGTGTCAAAGATGTCGTGAGAGCTGTTAGATCTGCTATAAAACTTTTGCATACATTTTTATTTAGTTTATTTTATTATATTAAAGTTGCTTTCCGGCTTTAAGCCCGACTTAAAGCCTCTGAGACGCTCCAAAACGACCTTCATGTCCGTCATATACATAAGCACTTGCAGCCATTATTATGTATGTATGTACATATGTATGTATGTATATGTATTTATTTAGTTCAAAGGACAGCATAAAAATCGAAATATGTGACTTTGTTTCGGTCAAACAAAAGTTTAAATAACAATCGATGGGAAGAGCATATAAGAGCGAGTGTGCCCATATATGTGTGTGTGAGTATGTGTGTGTGTGCACGGCATAAGGATTTGTTTTACTCTTTTTGTATTGAGACCGAAATTGGGTTCATGTTTCCTCTGCTCAATGTCAACCACACAGAAACACAGACACACACACACACACACACACACGGAGATACCGATACACACACACACAAAGGCTTAACCCACATATACAATTTTGGGTCTCAGGTTGCTTGTATTATGCCTCGTCTGCTTCTGCTCTCGCTCCCTCTGGCCATCCACCCATCTTCCCATCTCGCTCTAGTGCTTTCGTCTCTGTCGCGCTGACTGTTATCAACTGCTTTCATTGTCAATGTTTTGCGCAAACTTTTCTCATTAGACAGTGCAAACAAAATGGCTGAGTCTGCGGCTCAGTTGGCCCGCTTTGTTAGCCATTTGACATGCAGCAAGGCCAGCAACAACACGGTGTCATAATGTGTAATAAAAATGTTGCTGTTGCCGTTGCCTGCCACCGCAGCAGCAGCAGCAGCTGAGCCATCATTAATTGCTGTCGATCAAAGTGGCAAATGAATCGAATCTGTTTGCTTGCTACTCACCTGCATAAATTAACTGTAAATTACCTTTAAGCCCTTGGCTTGGCGATCATTAGCAAAGCGTTTCGCCTGCATCATTAATAAACGACAATTTCTTGTTGCTGTTTTGCAGTAAAGTTTTATTTAATTCTTGTAATAGACATAGACAGTGTGTGTTCTCTATTTAGACTCGGCTTCGGCCTATATGCCACAAGCCCGAAATATTCTGAGTGTTTGCTCTAAATACTACAAATTGGGGTTTATTTTTTTGGTTTTTGTTTTTGTTTTTAATTTTTATTCATATATTTTTATATTTTTTTGTTCTAGGCAAAGAACATCTGATTGTCAGATAGTTATTGAAGTTGATCTAAGATGCGTGCAAAAATTATAGAGAATAGGTGCGCTTAGAACAGAGTCGATGCTTAAACTAAATACACACACAATTAACATGGATATGTGTTAAAGAATTATATATATACCATATATATATCCTGTTTATATATATATATATATATATAGTTTAATATTTACAATGCTGAAACTGAAACTGAAACGGAAATCAAGTGTGCTTTTCGATTAAATTGTTCAAAAATTTCTAGTTTGCATACGCTTCAGCATTTGTTGTGGCCTTACTTTTGTGACAAACTGTTAAATTTCGCTTTAGGTTTCTTGTTTATCTCTCTTTGTTTTGTTTGTTAAGCATAGTTACGCTTTTAACCCCTTATTGAAGTTTTTCTGGTTGTTTTTTTGTTTTTGTTTTTGTCCTCTATATAATCTACATGCTATATATGTCTAGCAACATTTAGTTGTTTGTTTTAAGTACATAAAACGTTCTACAACATTAAAATTTCCAAATTTGTTCACTTAACCAGCTAAATTCTATATAAAGTCTGAGACGGTGGTTTTTTGCAATTAGAGACTACAATTTTTAGAAAGGGTTTTCGAAACAAAATTTGAGTTTTACTCGAGAAATATTGAACTGAACTGAAAATGAACTGAAAGTGAATTAAAAAGTTAAGTAAAGTTGGGTTCTAAGACATTTATAAAAGGGAGATCACTTGAGTTTTTGGGGCTTAGTATGTGAGTGTAGGCGTGTTTGGGTGTACGGGTGTGTGTGTGTGTGTGTGTGTGTGTGTGTTGAAGCCAATTGCTCAATTATTGCTTAACATTTAAGACATTTACTTAGTTCACTAGTGTAATTAACGTTTATGCATTAGCCAAGTGCGGTTCTCAGGCCTTATCCCTTATGGTATCCTCCTCCTCCTGTAGCGAAATGATCTGGCATGAGGAAATCAAATATGGCATATATAATATGTGTTGGTAGATTGTTTAAAATATATTTAAAAGAGAAAAAATTTGCTTGATTTGACTAGAATTTGTTGCTATTTATTGCGCTACTAAAGTTGTGTTTTATTTTATTTTTTTTCGTATTACTAAGAGAAATTATATAGTTGTAGTTGCAGGTGAACAAAAAAAAAAAAAAAGAGCGAAAATCAAATCAAATGTGTTTGCAAATCAAATAGCTAAAGCATCTCTAAGAGATCTATGATAAAATAGTGATATATAGTATATATATATATGCTATTGGGTATATTGGCTATATGACAGCAATTGCTACTTACTTGAGCCAGTTCGCAGCTTCGTTTGCAGACAGAGAGAGAAGTTTTTTTGCTTTTTTTTTTTGGGGTTTAACGTGGCCAACAACTAAGTGTACAATCTAAGCTATATATCTTCATTTAGTGTTTATTGCCTATTATAGATTTGTATTTGTTTATAATTTGTATTTATTTATTTCAAAAATCTAATGTAGAGCTCTCAAAAATATTTCAGCATTTGCAGTGAGGTATGCTTGTATCTTTGAAAGGTAATGCGGATTGCGAGTCTAACCCAGTTTGGATAAGTTTATAAACGTGTTTGTTTGTTTGTGTGTGTGTGTGTATTTGTTCTATTAGACTAAAAGAACTCGTCGAAATCGTCTAGAAAGTACAAATTTTATCAATTAAGCACGTAATAAAGACAAAAGTTGGGAAACATTTGACTAGAGTCGGAGGGAAAGGTGCGCTCAGAGTTTGGCTGAGACAGAGATAGTGAGAGAGCGAGACAGAGCATGCCAAATATCAAAGAGACAAAGAGAAAGGTTTCTTGTTGTTCTAGGCTGTCCGAGTTGTTATTGCGGGAAATGTTATTTTAGCCAAGTGATAAATTGTAATTGATAAATATTTTGTTATTTGATTATTTATCATACGCAGGCGTTGCTGTGTTGCTGTTGTTGTTGTTGTTGTTGCAGTTATTGTTGTTCTTGTAGTTTTCTTTACTGTTGTGATGCATGCTGCAGTGAGCTGCGGGAACTGGTTTTCAAACTGGTGGTTGCTGATGTTGGTTGTGGTTGGGTGGTTGTGGTTGGTTGGCAGTTGGCATTTTTGGTTGAAAATGAAAGAATAGCATTTCATTTTATTTGGGCGGTTCTAGCGATTGCAAAAAAAAAAAAAAGAGAGAGGCACACACACGCACACACACAGAGAGAGCGAGAGCGAGAGAGAAAGAATCAACGAGTTGAGTTGCAAAGGCAACTTAATTTAACAAAACTTGAATAAACTGTCAAATTTATATATACACATCGAGAGTTAGAAAGAGAGAGAGAGAGCGATAACGAGAAAGTGTGTGTCTCTGTGTGTATGTGTGTGTGTGTGTGTGAATTGAGTGAACGAGTAAGAGAAAGGAACGGGCATAAAACTTTCGATTGGAATCAATATATATATATATATATATATGTATATATGATGAGCTTAAGTAAGTCAGTTATAAAACATAGCATATAGTAACATTTACATATGATACAAAAACTTTTCAATTTATATTTGATTTGCTTTTCTTTTTGCTCTGATTGACTTTTCCTTTTCCAGGTTTGATGACGGAGCTTAGACGTACGTAAGTAAGCAACAAAACATGCCTGAAGTATGTGTGTCTATGTATGTGTGTGTGTGTGTGTTTGTTGTCGTGTGGAAAGCTGAATTGATGAATTGTTAAACTGTGGAAACGCAGCGCTTACCTCGGCACAGATTTTAGCAAAGTTTTCACATTTGGACTATTCGATGGGTGAAATTGCAATTGCATGTGCAATTTATTGATTGCCTTTAATTCAATTAAATGACGCGATTAAATTGATTAAAAACGTTGCTGGGCAACATGTGGCATACGCCACACACACTATCGCTATCACACTCACTCACACACACACACGCACACTCTCACTATCACATTCCCTCACACACTCACACACACACCATTTACGTTTTGTATCATTTTTATCGAGTTAATCGTGCTGAAATTCTGTTGATGGCAATTTATGGCGTTCGTGCGTGTGCATGTGTGTGAAATCGAATATAGATATATGTATATATGCAATATGTATATATATAGCACGCTTTAAAACGTAACTCATGTGTAATTTAAGCACCGGAAAAGCGCATAGCATTTCCTGTCGACTAAATGGTTTAATTTGTTAAATACTTACCTTCCAATTCGAATTTTCTCTTTGTTTATGCTCAAAATGCACATAATTTGTTTATATATAAAAGAAAACTACGCAAACAATGCTATATGCTAAGAGTAAACTAGCTACGCATAGTTACCCTGCAGGAAATATGAAAAAAAAAAAATAATAATAATAATAAAATATAGATTTAAAATGTACAGATAAGCCATAAAAAAAACTCGAGTTTGATTAAAAATAGACTTGATTTACTTTATAAATTCTAATATTCTTTTTTGTCTTTTCAGATCTATGCAATAGCCCTGCCCAAACCCGCAAAAACGCAGTATAGACTCTAAGCTGCCAGGAAAATGTCCATCAATAGTTTAAAAAAAAAAAACAACAAATAATAGTTTTTTTTTTTTTTAAGAACTAAACAATAAATTTATTAAATAAATTTCGTTTATAAAAGCTATAAATAAATTAAGTAGTTGTATTTAATAATAAATTTGTAACTGTTAAGAGTTTAAAATAAATCATATTAAAAACTAAACATAATTGGCTTTTTATTTACTACAATAGGGGGAGATTTTATTTAAAAAAATTAACCGTCATAATGCTCCTAGCCCGTTGGGTCTGCAAATTTAAACGAAAATTCAGTTGAAATACCAGGCGAACAGAAATGGCCAGAAAGTAGCTAAAAAAGCCGCCAGAAAAAAATCATTGCATACCCGACAGGGGATCGCTAAAAAGGTCGAAATAAAAAAATCATTGCATACTCGAAAGGCGCAACCGTTCAGGGCGAACAGAAATGGCCAGAAAGTAGCT